>JAIUJO010000957.1:237500-241482 GCA_023846275.1 Vanilla planifolia
CTTCTACTTCTTCTTCGACTTCTTCTTTGTCTTCTTCTTCTTCTTCTCCTTCTTCTTTTTCTTCTTCTTCCCCTTCCTTACCTTCTCATCTTAATCTTTGTCTTCTTCTTCTTTCTCTTCTTCTTCTACTTCTTCTTTATCTTCTTTTTCATCTCTTCTTCTTCTTTGTCTTCTTCTTCTTCCTGTAGTTCTATTTCTTCTTCTTCTTTTTTCTCTTCTTCTTCTTCTTCTTCTTTGTCTTCTTCTTCTTCTTCGACTTCTTCCCCTTGTTCTTCTTCTACCAACTCTTGCACTTCTACTTCCTCTAGTTTTCTTGTCCTTCATCTTCTTGTTCTTCTATTTCTTCTGCTTCTTTTTCTTCTTGTTCTTCTTTTTCTTCTTCTTTTACTTCTTCTTCTTCTGCTACTTACTCTTCTTTTTCTTCTTCCTTTACTTCTTCTAGGTCTTCCTCTTCTTCATCATATTCTACTTATTCTTCTTCTACATCTTCGTCTACTTCTTTGTCTTCTTATTCTTCATCTTCTTCTTCTTCATCTTCTTCTTCTTCTTCTTGTTCATCTTCTTCTTCCTCTTTTTCTTCTTCAATTACTACATCCTCTTCTTCTTCTTCTTCTCCTTCTTGTTCTTCTTTTTCATCCTATTGTTGTTGTTCTTCTACTTCTACTTCTACTTCTTTCTTTCTCCTTTTTGACCTTCTTCTCCTCGTCCTTCTTCTTCTTCGTCTTCTTTCTCTTCTTTGTTTTCTTCATCTTTTTCTTCTTCTTCTTCTTTTTCTTCTTCTTCGACTTCTTCTTTTATTTTTCTTCTTCCTCATCCTCTTCTTCTTCTTCTTCCTCTTCGTCGTCTAATTCATCTTCTGCATCTTCTTCTTCTTCTTCTATTTCTTCGTCCTCTTCTTCGACTTCTACTTCTTTGTCTTCTTCTTCTTCTTCTTCGTCTTCATCTTTGTCTTCTTCTTCTTCTTCATCATCTTCATCTTCTTCTTCTTCTTCTTCGTTGTCTTCTTCTGCTTCTTCTTCTTCTTCTTCTTCTTCTTCTTCTTATTCTTCTTCTTCTCCTTCTTTTTCTTCTTCTTCTTCTTCTTCTTCTTCTTCCTTCTTCTTCGTCTTCTTCATCTCCTTCCCTTTCATCTTTTTCTTCTTCTTCTTCGTCTTCTTCTTCTTGATCTTTCTCTCCTTCTTTTTCATCTTCTTGTTCACCTTTTTCTTCTTCTTATTCTTCTTCTTCTTCTTCATCTTCTTCTTCTTCTACTACTTATTTTTCTTCTTCTTCATCTTTGTTATCTTCTTCTTATTTTGCCTCTTCTTCTTTGTCTTCTTCTTCTTCTACTCCAACTTCTTCTTCTTCTTTGTCTTCTTTTTATCTTTCATCTTCTTCTTCTTCTCCCTCTCCATCTTCTTCTTTTTCCTTTTTTTCTTCTTCCTCGTCTTCTTCTTCTTCTTCTTCTTCACCTTCTCCTTATTCTTTTTCTCACCTTCTTCTTCTTCTTCTTCTTCTTCTTCTTCTCCTTCTCCTTTTCCTTAATCTTCTTCTTTTTCTTCCTTTTCTTCTTCTTCTTCATCATCATCAATTTCTTCTTTTCTTCTCCTTCTTCCTCCTCTTCTTCCCTGTTATCCACTTCTTCTACATCTTCATCGTCTTCTTGTTCCTTTTCTTCGTCTTCTTCTTGTACTTCTTCTTTTTCATAATTCTCTTCTTCTTCTTCGCCTTCTTCTTCTTCGCCTTCTTCTTCTTCGCCTTCTTCTTCTTCTTCTTCCCCTTGTTTGCCTTCTTCTTCTTTGTCTTTATCTTATTTTTTTTCACTATCTTCTTCTTCCTTTTCTTCCTCTACATCTTCTTCTTCCTTCTCTTCTTCTTCTTCTTCTTCTTCTTCTACATCTTCTTCTTCTTCTTTTGCTTATATTACTTCTTCTTCTTCTTCTTCTTTTTCTTCTTCTTCTTCTCCTTCTTCTGCTTCTTATTCTTTTTTTTCGTTCTTCTTCTTTTTCTTCTTCTTCTCCTTCTTCTTCTTCTTCTTCTTCTTCTCCTTCTTCTTCTTCTTCTTCTTCTTTGTCTTCTTGTTTTTCTTTTTCTTCTTCGTCTTCTTTTTCCTCTTTTTCTTCTTCTTCTTCTACTACTTCTCTTTCTTCTTCTTCTTCTTCTTCTACTTCTACTTCATTGTCTTCATCTTCTTCTTCTTCTTCTTCTTCATCTTCATCTTTTTTTTCTTCTTCAACTTCTTCTTCTTCTTCTTCTTCTATTTCAACTTCTTCTTTTCTTTCTTCTTCCTCTTCTCCTTTTCTTTCTTCTTCCTCTTCTTCTTTTCTTTCTTCTTCAACTTCTTTCTTTTCTTCCTCTTCTTCCTCTTCTTATTCTTCTTGATCATCTTCTTCTTCTTCTAATACTACTTCATCTTCTTCTTCTCCTTCTTCTTCCCCTTCTTCCTCTTTTCTTCGTCATGTTCTTCATCGTCTTCAACTTCTTTTTCTTCTCCAACTTCTTCTAATTCATTTTCTTCATCCTCCTCTTCTTCTTTTTCTTTTTCTTCTTCTTCTTCTTCTTCTATAACTTCTTCTTCATTCTTCTTCATCTTCGTCTTCTTCGTCTTCTTCTTCTTCTTCTTCTTCTTCTCTTAATTTTTCTTCTTCTTTTCCTTCTTCTTCAGCATCATTATCATCATCATCTTCATCACCATCATCATCTTCATCATCATCATCATCATCATCATCATTATAATCTTCTTCTTCTTGTTCTTCTTCTTCATCTTCTTCTTCTTCTCTTTCTTCTTCTTCTATTTCTTCTTCACCATCTTCTTCTTCTTCTTTCTGCTTCTTCTTCCTCTTCTTTTCTCTTCTTTTGGTTCTTCTTCTTCATTACTTTTTTTTTCTTTTTCTTCTTCGTCTTCTTTCTCTTCTTCTTCTTCTTCTTCTTCACCTCTTTCTTCTTCTTCTTCTACTACTACTACTTCCTTGTCCTTTATCGTTCTTCTTCTTCTTCTTCTTTCGTCTTCTTTTTCCTCTTCTTCATCTTGCTCTTCTTCTCATTCATCTTCTTCTTCTTTCTTTCTTCTTCCTCTTCCCATTCTTATCCATCTTTTTTTTCTTCTTCTTCTTCATCATCATCTTTTTCTTCTTTATCATCTTCTTCTTCATCTTCTTCTTCTTCTTCTGCTTCTACTTCTTCTTCTTCTACTTCTTCTTCTCTTCTTCTTCTTCATCTTCTACTTCTTCTTCTTCTTCTAGTTCTTCTTCTTCGTCTTCATTTTCTTCTTCTTCATTTCTTTCTTATTCTTCTTCTTCTTCTTCTTCCTTTTCTTCTTCCAATTCTTCTTCGACTTCTTCTTTTTTACCTTCTTCTTCTTATTCTTCCTCTTCTTTATCTTCTTTTTCTTCTTACTCTTCATTTTCTTCTTCTTCTTTTTCTTCTTCGTCTTCTTCTTCTTTGTCTTCTTCTTCTTCTTCTACTACTTCTTCTTCTTTCCACTTCTTTTTCTTCTTCTTATTCGTCTTCTTCTTCTTCTTCTTCTTTGTCTTCTTCTTCTTCTTCTACTTCTTCTTCTTCATCTTCCTCCTCCATTTCTTCTTCCTCTTGGTCATCTTCTTCATTTGAACATCTTTCTCTTCTTCTTCTTCCTCTTCTTCTTCTTATTCTTCTTCTTCTTCTTCATCATCTACTTCTTCCTCTTCCTCTTCTTCTTCATGTTTTTGTACATCTTCTAAATCTTCTTCCTCTTCTTTTTCTGTTTCTTTTTCTCCTTCTCCTTCTTTTTCTTCTTCTTCTAGTTCTTTTTCTTCCTCATCCACTTCTACTTTTTCTACTGTATCTTCTACGTTTTCTTCTTCTTCTTCTTTTTCTTCATTATCTTCATTATCTTCATCTTCTACTTCTTATTCTTCTTCTTCTTCTCCTTCTTCTAATTCTTCTTCTTCCTTCGCTTCTCCTTCTTCTTCTTCTTCTTCTTCTTTGGCTTCTACTTCTTTGTCTTCTTCTTCTTCTTCTTCTT
>JAIUJO010001296.1:35000-37500 GCA_023846275.1 Vanilla planifolia
TTTTCTTCTTCTCCTTCTTCTTCTTCTTCTGCTCCTTATTTTTCTTCTTCTTCTTCTTCTTCTTTTTCCCCTTCTTCTCCTTCTTCTCCTTCTTCTTCTTCTGCTTCTCCTTCTCCTTCTTCTTTTTCTCCTTCTTCTTCTTATTATTCTTATTATTCTTCTTCTTCCTCTTCTTCCTAATCTCCTTCTTATCCTTCTTCTTCTTCTTCTTCTTTATCTTCTCCTTCTTCTTCTTCTTCTTCTTCTTCTTCTCCTTCTCCTTCTTCTTCTCCTTCTTCTTCTTCTCCTTCTTCTCCTTCTTCTTCTCCTCCTTCTCCTTCTTCCTCTTCTCCTTCTTTTGCTTGTTCTTCGTCTTCTTCTTCTTCTTCTTCTTCTCCTTCTTCTCCTTCTTCTTTTTCTTCCTCTTCTTCTCCTTCAACTTCTTTCTCTTCTTCTTCTCTGTCTTCTTCTCCTTCTCCTTCTTCTTCTTCTCCTCCTTCTACTTCTTTTTCTCTTCTTCTTCTTCTTCTCCTTCTTCTTCTTCTTCTTCTTCTTCTTCTTCTCCTTCTCCTTCATCTCCTTCTTCTTCTTCTCCTTCTTCTTCTTTTTCTTCTTCTTCTCCTTCTTCTTCTTCTTTTTCTTCTTCTTGTACATCTACTTCTCCTTCACCTTCTCCTTCTTCTTCTTGTTTTCTTCTTCTCATTCTTCTTCTCCTTCTTCTCTGTCTTCTACTTCTCCTTCTTCTTCTTCTTCTTCTTCTCTTTCTTCTTCTCCTTCTTCTTCTTCTTCGTTCTTCTACTTCTCCTTCTTCTCCTTTCTTTCATCTTCTTCTTCTTCTTCTTATTTTTCTCTTTCTCCTTCTCCTCCATCTTCTTCTTCTCCTTCCTCTTCTTTCTTCTTCTACTTCTTCTTCTTCATCTTCTTCTTCTTCTTCTTCTTTTTCTTCTCCTTCTTCTTCTTCTCCTTCTTCTTCTTCTTCTTCTTCTTCTTCATCTTCTTCTCCTTCTACTACTTCTCCTTCTCCTTCTTCTTCTCCCTCTCCTTCTTCTTCTTCTTGTTTGCCTCCTTCTTCTTCTTCTCCTCCTCCTCCTCCTTTTCCTTCTCTTTCTCCTTCTGTTTCTTCTTCTTCTACTTATTTTTCTTCTTCCTTTTTTCTTATTTTTCTTCTCCTTCTCCTTTTTCTTCTTCTTTTTCTTATGTTACTTCTTCTTCTGCCTCTTCTTCTTCTTGTTGTTGTTATTTCTTCTCCTTGTTATTATTCTATTTGTTATTTGTTGTTGTTCTTCTTCTTCTTCTTCTTCCTCTTCATCATTTTCTTCTTGTTCTTAATCTTCAACTTCCTCTTCTTCTTCTTCTTCTTCTTCTTTTTCTTCTTATTTCGTCGTCTCAAACTTCTCCTTCGTCGTTTCTTCTAAATCTTCTTCTTCTTCTTCTTCTAATTCTACTCCATTTACGACTTCTTCTTCTTCTGCCTCTTCTTCTTTTTCTTCTTCTCTTCTCCTTCTTCCTCTTCTTCTTTTGCTTGTTCTTCTTCTTCTTCTTCTTCTTCTTCTTCTTCTTTATCTTCTCATTCTTCTTCCTTCTACTTCTTCTTCTTCTTCCTCTTCTTCTTCTACTTCTTCTTCTTCATCTTCTTCCTCTTCTTTTTCTAATTCTTCTTCTCTTTTTTATACTTCTTCCTCTTCTTCTTCTTCTTCTTGTTCTTCTTATTCTTATTCTTATTCTTCTTCTTCTTTTTGTTCTGCTTCTTCTTCTTCTTCTTCTTAAACATCTTGTTCTTCTTCATCTTTATCTACTTCCTCTTCTACTTATTCTTCTTTCTCCTCTTCTTCTACTTCAACTTTTTCATTATCTTCTTCTTTTTCTTCTTCTTCTTCTTCTTCTTCTCTTTCTTCTTCTGCTTTTTCTTCTTCTTCTTCTCCTTCTTCTTCTTCTCCTTCTTCTCCTTCTTCTTCTTCTTCTTCTTCTTCTCCTCCTCCTTTTTCCTCTTCTTATTCTTTGTCTCCTTCTTCTTCTTCTCCTTTCTTTTTCTTCTTCTTCTTCTTCGTCTTATTCTTCTTCTTCTCCTTCTTCTTCTTCTTTTTCTTGTTCTTCTACTTCTCCTTCTTCTCTATCCTCTTCTCCTTCTACTTCTTCATCTTCTCCTTCTCCTCCTTCTTCTCTTTATTCTTCTCCTTCTTCTTCTTCTTCTTCGCCTTCTTCTTCTCCTTCTTTTTCTTCTTCCCCTTTTTCTTCTTCTTCTTCTTCTTCACCTTCTTCTCAGTATCCTTCTTCTTGAAGAAGAGGAAGAGGAAGATGAAGAAGAACAAGAAGAAGAATAATGGTCAAAAGAAGAAGAAGAAGAAGAAGAAGAATAGGAATGCTAGCAACAAGAAGAAGAAGAAAAAGAAGAAGAAGAAGAAGAAGAAATAGAAGAAGACAAATAAGAAGAAGAAGAGGAAGCTGAAGATGATGATTTCAAAGAAGATGAATTAGAAGAACAAGAATTAGAAGAAGAAGATGGATTAGAAGAACAAGAATA
>JAIUJO010001296.1:45000-50000 GCA_023846275.1 Vanilla planifolia
AGAAGAAGAAGAAGGTGTTGACGATGATGACGACGATGAGGTGGAAGTAAAAGAAGAAAAAGAAGAGGAAGAAGAAATAGAACAAGAAGAAGAAGAAAAGGAAGGAAAAGAAGAAGAGAAAGAAGAAGAAGGCGAAGATGCAGAAGAAGAAGGGCAAAGGAAAGAAGAAGAAGAAGGAGGAAGAAGAAGAAGAAGAAGAAGAAAAAGAAGAAGAAGACAATGTTGACAAAGAAGATCAAGAAGAACAAGACAAAGAAAAAGATGAAGTAGATGATGAAGATAAAGAAGAAGAAGAAGAAGAAGATGATGAAGAAGAAGAAGAACAAGAAGAACAAGAAGAAGCAGAGGAAGAGTAACAAGAAGAAGGCAGGCAAAAGAAGAAGAGGAAGATGAAGTAGAATAAGTATAAGAAGAAGAAGAAGTAGAAGAAGAAGAAGAAAAAGAAGAAGAAGAAGGAGAAGGAGAAGCACAAGGAGAAGAAGAAGAAAAAAATGAAGAAGTAAAACAAGAAGAAGAAGAAAAAGAAGAAGTGGAAGAAGAAGAAGAAAAAAAAGAAGAATAAGAAGAAAAAGAAGAAGAAGAAGAAAAAGAAGAAGTAGAAGAAGATTATGTACAAGAAGAAGAAGTAGAAGAAGAAGAAGAGGAAGAAGAAGAAGAGGTAGAAGAAGAAGAAGAAGAAGAAGAAGAAGAAAATGTATTAGAAAAAGAAGAATTAATAAAATTAGAAGAAGAAGAAGAAGAAGAGTATGAAGATGTAGAAGTAGCAGTAGAAGTAGAAGAAGAAGAACAAGGAATAGAAGAAGAGGAAAAAGAAGAAGAACAAAAAGAAGAAGAAGAAAAAGAAGAAGAGCAAGAAGAAGAAGAAGAAAAAGAAGAAGGAAAAGAAGAAGAAGAAATGGAGGAAGTGGAAGGAGTAGAAGAAGAAGTTTTTTAAGAAGAAGAATTAGAAGAAAAAGAATTAGAAGATGAAGAATTTGAAGAAAAAGAAGAAGAAGAAGAAGAAGTAGAAGAAGATGAAGTAGAAGAAGAAGAAGTAGAAGAAAAAGAAGAAGAAAAAGAAGTGAAAAAAGTAAAAGTGGAAGAAGAAGAAGAAGAAAAAGAAGATGTTGAAGAAGAAGTGGAAGAAGAAGAGAATGATATAAAAAAAGGAGAAGAAGAATAAGAATAAGAAGAAGAAGTAGTAGACAAAGAAGATGTTGTAGAACAAGAAGAAGATAAAGAAAAAGAAGAAGAAGAAGAAGAAGATGATGATGATGAGATGGAAGTAAATGAAGAAAAAGAAGAGGAAGGAGAGGAAGAAGAAGTAGAAGAAGAAGAAAAAGAAGAAGAAGAGGAAGAAGATGAAGAAGAAGAAGGAGAATAAGAAGGGGAAGGAGAAGAAGAAGGAGGAAGAAGAAGAAGAAGAAGAAGAAAAAGAAGAAGAAGACAATGATTGCAAAGAAGATCAAGAAGAAGAAGACAAAGAAAAAGATGAAGAAGGTGATGAAGATAAAGAAGAAGAAGAAGATGTAGAAGAAGAAGAAAAAGAAGAACAAAAAGAAATAGAGGAAGAGTAAGATGAAGAAGGTGGGCAAGAGGAAGAAGAGGCAATTGAAGTAAAATAAGTAAAAGAGGAAGAAGAAGGTGTTACACCCTTGTGTTTAATGAGTCAAGCATAAATATTTATATCTCATATGGGCTTGCTCTAAATAAAATTTTTAATATTCAATTAGGTCAGGCCATGAACTTTAAATGCCTAAAATAGTGATCTTCGAGGCTTTTGGAGTTATGGGAAGCTTCAAGGAAATTGAAGACATGCACTAAAATTTTCATACTTGATTTTCTTTTTATTTTTTATTGAATTTGATATGTCCAAATTTTGAGATGATGTGGCACATTAGTAGTATTAATATTTAAAAATGTTATAAAATTAATAATTATTGAATTTTTATTTTTGGGCCAAGCATATTGAAAAAAAGTATAGACATTGGTATTTGATTTTTTAAAATTATTTAAGAATTATTTTTCATGAATTTCTTTTCTTTGCCATTTAGGAAACCTTTAATACTACGATAATATAAAATTATTTCGGTACACTTATAATTTTTGGACACATTATACTAATATATGCAGACCCCTGTGCATGATCAAAAGGTCCAGATGAAAGCCGCCTAAATCCAATGACCACGATTAATCTCGAACAATAAGAACGAGATTCAATCAGAAACATCCATTTTTGGTCCTCGAATCGGACGGTGGCTGCTTTCCGTCCGTTACCCAAATGGCTAGTTCATTTTAAAGTCGTTGGGAGTGATTTTAGAGTCTGTTACCCCTACCCATCTTGTGGGATTCTATTAAGCACAATGAACTTCAGAAGGGGAAGAAGTAGAAAAACAAAAGAAGAAGAAGAAGAAGAAGGAGAGGAGGGAGAAGAAGTGGAAGAAGAAAAGGAAGATAAAAAAGAAGAAGAGGAGGAAGAAGAAGGAAAAGAAAAAGTAATGGTAGTAGAAGAAGAAGAAGAAGAAGAAGAAGAAAAACATGGAGAAGAAGAGCAAGACGAAGAAGGAGAAGTAGAAGAAGAAGAAGAAGAAGAAGAAGAAGAAAAACAAGAAGAAGAAGAAGAATAATAAGAAATGGAGATGAAGAGAAGATGATGAAAAAGAAGTAGAAGAAGAAGACAAAGAAGAAGGAGGAGGAGGAGAAGAAGAAGAAGAAGAAGAAGAAGAGGAAAGAGAAGAAGGAGGAGAAGAAGAAAAAGAAGAAGAAAAAGAGGAAGAAGAAGAAGAAGAAGAAGGAGAAGAAGAAGAAGAAAGAGAAGAAGAAGATGAAGCAGAAGAAGGACAAGAAGAAGTACAAGAAGAAGAAGAAGAAGAAGTAGAAGAAGAAGAGGAAAAAGAAGAAGAAGAAGAAAAACATGAAAAGAAGAAGAAGAAGAAGAGGAAGAAGAAGAACAAGCACAAGTAGAAGTAGAAGCAAGAGAAGAAGAAGAAGAAGAAAAAGATGAAGTTGTTGAAGAAGAAGACTAAGAAGAAGATGATGATGATGAAGAAGAAGAAGAAGAACAAGAAGAAGAAGAATAAGAAGAAAGAGTAGAAGAAGAAGATGAAGATTATGAAGAAGAAAAGGTAGAAGAAGAAGAAGAAGATGATGAAGATGAAGAAGAAGTACAAGAAGAAGAAGAAGATGATCATGATGAAGAAGAGAAGAAGAAGAAGAAGTAGAAGAAAGAGAAGGAGAAGAAGAAGAAGAAGAAAAAGAAGAGGAAGAAGAAAAAGAAGGAGAAAAAGAAGAAGGAGATGGAGATGAAGAAAAAGAAGAAAAAGAAAAAGAAGAAGAAGAAGAAGAAGAAGAAGAAGAGGATGATGATGATGCAAAAGAAATAGAAGAATAAGAAGAAGAAGAAGAAGATGATGATGATGATGAAGAAGAAGAAGAAAAAGAAGAAGAAAAAGAGGAGGAGAAAGAAGAAGAAAAAGAATAAGAATAAGAAAAAGAAGAAGAAGAGGTTGAAAAAGAAGAAGAAGAATCAGATGTAGAAGAATCAAAAGAATTGGAAGAAGAAGTGGAAGGAGAAAAAAAGAAGTAGAAGGAGAAGGAGAAGGAGAAGAAGAAGAAGAAGAATAACAACAATAAGAACAAGAAGAAGAAAAAAAAAGAAGAATTAGATGAAGAAGAATTGGAAGAAGAAGAACTATATGAAAAAGAAGAAGAAGAAGTTGTTGAAGAAGAAGAAGAAGAAGAAGAAGAAAAAGAAAAAGAAGAACAAGAACAAGAAGACGAAGTGGTAGAAGAAGAAGAAGAAGCAGAAGAAAAAGAAGAAGAAGAAGAAGATGTTGAAGAAATAGAAAAAAAAGTAAACGAAGAAGTAGTAGATGAAGAAGAACAAGAAAAAGAGGATTATGTTCAAGAAGAAGAAGAAGAGGTTAAAAAGAAGAAGAAAAAGAAGAATTAGAAGAAGAAGAAGAAGAAGAAGAAGAAGAAGAAAAAGAAGAATGAGAAGAAGAAGAAGAAGAAGAAGAAGAAGAAAAAAAAAAGAAGTAGAAGTAGAAGTGGAAGAAGTGAAAGAAGGAGAAGAAGAAGAAGAACAAGAAGGAAAAGAAGAATAAGAAGAAGAAAAAGAAGAAGAAAAAGAAGAAGAATCAGATGAAGAAGAATTAAAAGAAGAAGAATTATAGGGAAAAGAAGAAGAAGATGAAGTAGATTAAGAAGAAAAAGAAGATGAAAAAGAAGACATGGAAGGAGAGGAAGAAGTGGTAGTAGAAGAAGAATAAAGAACACTGAGAAAGAGAAGAATTAGAAGAAGAAGAAGAAGAAGAAGAAGAAGAAGAAGAAGAAGAAGATGATGATGATGATGACGATGATGATGGTTGATGAAATAAACAAAAAAGAAGAAGGAGAAGAAAAGGAAGAAGCAGAAGAAGATTGAAGAAGAAGAAGAAGAAGAGTAAGAAGAATATGAGGTAGAAGAAGGAGAAGTAGAAGAAGATGGACTTGTAAAAGAATTAAAAGAAGAAGAATTAGAAGAAGAAGAAGAAGATTTAGAAGAAGAAGAAGAAGAGAAAGAAGAATAAGATATAGAAGAAGAAATAGAAGAACAAGAAGAAGAAGAAAAAGAAAAATATGGATCATAATAATAATCATAATAACAATAATAATAATAAGAGGAAATGGAGGAAGAAGATGCAAAAGAACAAGAAGAAGAACAATGAGAAGGAGAAAAATTAGAAGAAGAACAACAAGAAGAAGAAGTAGTAGAAGAAGAAGATGATGATGATGTACAACAAAATGTTGGAGAAGAAGAAGAAGAAGAAAAAGATTGATGAAGAAGAGCAAGAAGAAGAAGAGCAAGAAGAAGAAGAAGAAGAAGAATAGGAAGAAGAGGAAGTAGAAGAAGAAGAAATAGAGGAAGTAGAATTAGAAGAAGTAGAATTAAAAGAAGAAGAAGAAGAAGATATTAGAAGTAGAAGATGGAGAAGAAGATGTAGAAGAAGAAGAAGCAAAAATGGAAGAAAATATGGAAG
>JAIUJO010001296.1:62500-210000 GCA_023846275.1 Vanilla planifolia
TGACCTAGCTCTACTATACTCTACTCTACTCCACTCTACTCTACTTTACTTTGCACGTCTCTACTCTCCAACATTGCCTAGCCTAGCCTAACCAAACTCTACTCTACTCTACTCTACTCAACTCTACTATAGCCTAGCTTTGCTTGGCTTGGTAGCCTTGCCTAGCTTCGCCTAGCCAAGCCAAGCCTTACCTAGCCTTGCCTATCCTAGCCTAACATTGCTCTACTATACTCTGCTCTGCTCTTTTATGCTATGCTTTGCTTTGTTCTTCTCTGCTCTGCTCAACTCTAATTTGCTCTATACTTCTCTATAATATTCTCTAGCCTAACTTAACCTTGTTCTCATCTACTCCTCTACTCAACTCTACTCTAACCTTACCTAGCCTAGCCAACCATAGCATTGCCTAACCTAGCTCTACTCTATTCTACTCTACTTTGCTCTACTCCATTTTTTTCTACTCAACTCTACTCTTCTCTAACCTAACCAAATCTAGCCTTACCTAACCTTGCTATTCTCTACTCTATAATAGCCTCACATAGCTCAGCCTGGCAAACCTAGCTCTACTCTACTCTGCTCACTGCTCTACTTTGCTCTGCTCTACTCTACTCTACTCGAGCCTAATGTCGGCTATCCTAGCCTAACCTAGCTCTACTCTACTTTACTCTACTCTTCTCTACTCTACTCTACTCTTCAATACTCTACTCTAGTGTAGCCTAGCCTAACTAAGCCTGGCTTAGCATAAACTTTTATAACCTAACCTATCTTTACTCTACTTAACTCTTTTGTACTCTATTATACTCTACCCTATTCTACTCTACTCTACCCCAACCTAGCCTAGCCTAACCTAGTAATATTCTTCTCTACTCTACTTAACTTTACCATATTGTAGCCTAGCTAGCCCAGCCTAACCTAGACAAACCTAGCTCTGCTCGGCTTTGCTTTGCTCTGCTCTGCTCTGCTCTACTCTGCTCAACTTTTTTTTGCTCTACTCTACTATACTCTATTCTATTCTACTCTACTCTTGCCTAACCTAGCCTAGCATAACCTAACCTAACCTTGGTCTACACTATTATGCTCTACTCTACTCTACTCTAACCTAGCCTAACCTAGCTTAGCCTTGCCTAGCCTAGGGTAGCCTAACCTTGCTCTACTCTACTTTAATCTACTCTATTACACTCTACTCTACTCTATCCTACTCTACTCTACTCTACTCTACTCTAGCCTAGCTTAGCCTACCCTAACTTAGTTTAGCTTAGCCTAACCAAATTTTACTCTACTCTACTATACTATTATCTGCTCTACTCCGTATTCCACTACTCTTCTCTACTCTACTCTGCTCTCCTCTGCTCTGCTCAACTTTGCTCTACTCTACTTTTCTCTACACTATTCTACTCTGCTCTACTCTCACCTTGCTACACCTAGCCAAGCCTAACCAAGCCCTACTCTACTGTAGCTAGCCTAGCATACCCTAGGCTAGCCTAACCTAGCTCTACTCTACTCTAGCATAGGCTTGCTTAGCCTAGCCTAACCTATCTATGCTCTAATCTACTTTGATCTACTATGCTCTACTCTATTTTGCTCTACTTTGTTCTTCTCTGCTCTATTATCTTCTGCTTTGCTCTACCAAACTCTACTCTGCTCTTCTCTACTCTACTATACTCTATGATAGCCTAGCCTAACCTAGCTCTACTCTACTCTACTCTACTTTATTCCACTTGCCTACCCAAGCCTGGTGTAGCCTACCCTAGCCTAACCAAGCTGTACTTTACTTCGCTTTACTTTTCTCTACTCTACTCTACACTACTTTACTCTACTCTACTATAATCTAGCCTAGCCTACCCTACCCTTACCTAGCATTGCCTAACCTACCTCTGGTCTGCTCTACTCTATTCTTCTTTGCACTACTCAGCTATACTCTACACAACTCGTCTTTGCTACACTACCCTGTATTTTTCTGCTCTGTTATTCTACTCTGCTTTGCTCTGTTCATGTATGCTTTACTCTACTCAGCTCTACTATCTACTATACTCTACTCTACTCTACTCTAATCTACTCTACTTTAATCTACTTTACTCTACTATACTCTACTCTACTCTACTTTATCCTACTCTAATCAACTCTAGCCTAACCTAGCTTAACTTAGCCTAATCTAGCACTGCTCTACTCTGCTCTACTCTACACTACTCTAGCTTATCCCAACCTATCCTAGCCTACCCTAGCTTAGCCTAGCCTTACCAAGCTCTACTTTATTGTGCTCTACTCTACTCTACACTACTCTACTCTACACCAACCTACCCTTCTCTAGCCTAACCAAGCTCTATACTACTTTACCTACTCTATTATAGCCAAGCCTTGCCTAGCCTATGCTAGCCTAGCCTAGACTAGCTTAGCTTAACCTAGCTCTGCTATACTCTGTTCTACTATGCTATGCATGCTCTACTCTACTCTTCTCTACTCTGCTCCACTCTGTACTACCCTACTTTGCTCTAATCTTTACTCTAGCATATTCTAGCTTAACCTAGCTAGACCTTGCTCTACTCAACTCTACTCTAACAAACCCTAGACTGGCCTTTCCTAACTTGGCCTACCCTAACCTAGCCTAGCTTAACTTTGTTTTACTTTACTTTACTTTACTTTCCTCTACCATGATCTGCTCTTCTCATCTCTGATCTACTCTACTCCACTCAGCTCTGCTCTACTCTTCTCTACTCTACTCTTTTCTACTCTACTCTACACTACTCTAGCCTATCTTAGCCTAATCTAGCCTAGCCTAACATAGCTCTAATCTATTAAAAACTAGCCTAATGTAACCTAACATAACTTAGATCTACTCTATTCTACTATACTCTACTCTACTCTACTCTAACCTAGCCTAGCCTAGCCTCGTATAGTTTAGCCTAACCTAGCTCTATTATTCTTTGCTCTACTCTACTCTGATCTTCTCTAGTATGTTTTTCTCTACTATGCTCTACTCTGCTCTGCTCTACTTTTCTCTGCTCAACTCTACTCCATTGTACTCTACTCTTATCTACTCTGGCCTAGCCTAGCTTAATCGACCTATGCTCTATTCTACTCTTCTCTATGCTACTCTACTCTACTCTATCCTAGCTTAGCCTAACCTACACTAGCTTAGCCTACCTTAGCCTAACACTACTGTTCTAAGTTCTATGTTATTCTAATGTATTTTATTATACTCTACTATACTCTACTCTAACTTAGCCTAGCCTAGCTTATCCAAACTCTACTCTTCTCTACACTACTCTAGCCTAACCTAGCTTAGTCTTGGTTAGCCTAACCTAGCTCTACTATACTCTACTCTGTTCTACTCTACTCTGTACTACTCTTCTCTACTCTACTCTACTCTGATCTGCTCTACTCTATTGTACTCTGCTTTATTGTACTCAAGCCTAGACTTGCCTAGGCTAGCCTAACCAAGCTCTATTATACTCTATTCTACTCTAGCCCAGTTTAGGCTAGCCTAACCTACCCAAGCCTAGCCTAACCTAACTTAACCTAGCTCTACTCTACTCTACTCACCTCTACACCACTCTACTCTACTCTACTCTAATCTAATATAGCCTAACTTAACTTTACTCTACTCTACTCTAACCTAACCTAGGCTAGCCTAGCATAGCCTTGCCTAACTTAGCTCTACTCTACTCTGCTCTACTCTGTTCTATGATGCTCTGCTCTATTCTAATCTACTCTTCTCTAATGCTACTCTACTTTACTCTACTCTAACCGAGCTTATCATAGCCTAACCTCTCCTAAAGTAGCCTAACTTATCTCTACTCTACTATTCTCTACCATATTATACTCTACTCTACTCTACTCTACTTTACTGTACTCTAGACTTGTTGAGCTTAGCCTAACCTAGCTCTACTCTACCTTGTCATGATTTAGTTTTCACAAATCTGCTCTGATCTCCTCTACTCTACTATGCTTTTCTCTACTCTTCTCTACTTTGCTCTCCTCTCCTCTCCTCTACTCTACTCTACTCTAGTCTACTCCACTTTACTCTACTCTTCTCTATATTACTCTACTCTACTATACAATATTCTACTCTATTCTACTCTAATCATGCCTTGCTTAGCATAACCTAATCTTGCTCTAATCTACTCTACTCTAGGATAGCCTTTCGTTGCCTACCCTATCCTCACCTAGCTTAATCTTGCTATGTTGTTCTCTACTCCACTCTACTCTACTCTAGCCTACCCTACCCTAGCCCACCTTAACTCTGATCTACTCTGGTCTACTCTGTACAACTCTACTATACTCTACTCTACTCTACATTGCTCTGCTCTACTCTTTTACATTGCTCTCTTTCTCTGCTCTGCTCTGCTCTCCTCTTATCTAATCTAATCCACTCTACTCTACTCTACTTTACTCTACTCTGCACTACACTACTATACTCTAGCCTAGCCTAGCTTAGCTTAACCTAGTTAACCTAGCTCTATACTACTCTACACTATTCTACTCTAGCCTATCTTACTCAAGCCTAACCTAATCTAACATAGCTCTACTCTATTATATTCTAGTCAACTCTACTCTTCTTTACTCTACCCTACTCTAACTTAGCCTAACAAAGCTCTACCCTACTCTACTTTACTTTAGCCTATCCTTTTCTAGCTATCCTAGCTCTACTCTGCTCTTTTATGCTATGCTTTGCTCACCCTTCTATACTCTCCTTTGCTCTACTTTGCTATGCTCTATTCTACTCTGCTCTACTCTGTAGTCTATCATAACCTAACATAGCTCTACTCTACTCTACTCTACTCTAGCCTAGCCTAGCTAGACCTAGCCTAACATTGCCTAGCTTAGCCTAAACCTTCTTTACTCTACTCTACTTTACTTTGCTCTACTCTTCCCAGCTCTCTCTACTTTTCTCTACTCTATTCTGCACTACCCTACTCTACTCTGCTCGACTCTACTCTACTCTACTCAACTCTACTCTGCTCTACTGTCCTCTACTCTACCCTACTCTATTATACTCTACTCCAACCTAACCTAGCCTAGCCTAGCCTAACCTAGAAGTACTCTACCCTAGTCTATTGTACCCTTGGTTAACATAGTCTAACCTAGCTCTGCTTTGCTCTGCTTTGCACTGCTCTACTTTTCTCTACTTTACTCTACTCTATTTTACCTTAGTCTATTATACTTTATTGTACTCTATTAAACTCTAGCCTAGCCTAGCCTAGTCTTACCTAACGTAGCATTACTCTACTCTACTCTAGCTTGGCCTAGCCTAACCTAGCCAACCCCAACCTAGCTCTACTCTACTCTACTTTACTCTACTCTACTCTGCTCTACTCTACTCTACTCTACTCCACTCTACTCTACTCTACTCTACTCTATACAACTCTAACCTAACTTAGACTAGCTTAGCCTAAGTAGCTTAGCCTAACATAGATCTACTATGCTTTGCCTTGCTCTACTCTACTTTGCTCTACACTGCTTTGCTTTTCTTTTCTCTATTTTACTCTACTCTACTCTGCTCTGCTCTGCTCTTCTCTGCTCTGCTCTGTTCTACTCTACTCTGCTCTACTCTACTCTTATCAAGCCTAACCAAGCCTATAGTTGCCTAGCCTAATCAAGCTCTACTCTACTCTACTCTTCTCTTCTCTATGCTACACTACTCTAGTATACTCTACTCTTGCCTTCCATAGCCTAGCCTAGCTTAGCCTAACCTAACTCTATTTTTCTCCACTTTACTCTACCATAATATATTATACTCCACTCTACTCAACTCTACTCTATTCTACTCTACTCTACTCTAACCAAGCCTAGCCTAAGCTAGCCTATCTTTGCTCTACTCTACTCTACTCTACTTTAGCCTACCCTAGCCTACCCTAGCCAAGCTTAACCTAGCTCTACTCTACTATGTTCTGCTATGCATTATTCCACTCTACTCTACTCTTTTCTTTTCTACTATGCTAAGCTTTGCTCTACTCTAATATGCTCTACTCTGCTCTGCACTACTCTTCTCTACTCTACTCTACTCTACTAAGCTCAACTATATTATGCTCTACTCTAGCCTACTCCCTCTACTCTACTCTCCCTAGCCTAGCCTAACCTAACCTAGCTCTACTCTACTCTACTCTACTCTGCTCTACCGAACTCGACTCTAGCCTACCTTGACCTAGCCTAGCCTAACCAAGCCTATCCTAACCTAGCTCTAATCTACTCTACTCTCTTCTACTCAAATTTTCTTTATAATGCTCTGCTTGGTTCTGTGCTACTCTACTTTACTCTCTACTCCTCTCCTCTCCTTTACTCTCCTCTCTTGTACTCTCCTCTCCTCTTATCTATTCTCTTCTCCTCTACTCTACTCTATTGTAATTAACTCCACTCTACTCCACTCAACTATACTCTTCTCTACTCTACTCTATTTTACTATATTCTACTCCACTCTACTCTACTATAGCCTTGCATACCTTAAACTAATCTAACTCTATTCTACTCTACTCTATTCTAGCCTACCCTTGCTTAGCCTATAATATTGTAGCCTAGCCTATCATAGCTCTTATGCACTCTACTCCACGTAAATCTACTCTAACCTGGCCAACCCTAGCTTATCTTAGCCCTGCTCTACTACTCTGCTCGGTCCTACACTCTGCTCTATTCTATATTTCTCTGCTCTGCTCTTCTGCTCTGCTCTGCTCTTCTTTTCTTTGCTCTGCTCAACTCTCCTCTCCACTCATCTACTCTACTCTACTTTACTATTTCCTAGCCTAGCTTAGCCTAACCTTGCTCTACTCTACTCTACTCTGCTCTACTCTACTTTACTCTAGCTAACTTAACCTAACCTAGCCTAACCTAACCTAGTCTAACCAAACTCTACTCTACTATACACTACTCTACTCTACTCTAACCTAGCCTAGTTTAGCCTAACCAAGCTCTACTATACTCTACTCTACTCCACTCTACTCTAGCCTAATCTTTTTTAGCATAACCTAACTCTACTTTACTCTATTATGCTATGCTTTGCTCTGCTCTTCTTTACTCTTCTCTGCTTTACTCTACTCTGCTCTAGTCTGCTCCACTCTACTTTATTCTACTTTACTCTACTTTGTACTCTAGCCTAGCTTTGCTTAGCAAGGCCTAACCTATATCTACTCTACTCTACTTTATATTACTCTAGCCTAGCTTAGCCAAACATAGCCTAGCATAGCATAAAGTTGCTCTTCTCTGCTCTACACTACTTTACTCTACTCTGCTCTGCTCTACTCTACTCTGCTTTTCTCTACTAAATTCTACTAGAGTAGAGCAGGTAGAGTAGAGCTAGGTTAGGATAAGCTAAGGTAGAGTAGATTAGAGTAGAGTAGAGCTAGGTTAGGCTTGGTTAGGTTAGGTCAAGTTAGAGTAGGGTAGAGTAAAGTAGAGTAGAGTTGAATATCATAGAGTAGAGTAAAGTAGAGTAGAGTAGAGTAGAGTATTGTTGAGTAGAGTAGAGGAGAGGAGAGGAGAGGGGAGGGAAGGAGAGTAGAGGAAAGCAAATCTGAGTAGAGGAGAGGGTAGCATAATAGAGTAGAATGGGATAGAGTAGAGTGGAGTAGAGTAGAGTATAATAAAATAGGATAAGAAGAGTAGAGTAGAGTAGAGTAGAGTGGAGTAGAGTAGACTAGAGCTTGGTTAGGCCAAGTTGGGCTTGACTAAATTAGAGTAGAGTAGAGTAGAGTAGAGCTAGGTTAGGCTAGGCTAAGTTAAGCTAAACTAGGCTAGGTTAGGGTAGAGTAATAGCATAGAGTAGAGTAGAGTAGAGTTAACTTAGGTTAGGTTAGGTTAAGCTAGGCTACGCTAAGCTAGAGTAGAGTAGCATATAATAGAGTAGAGTTGAGTATATAAGAGAAAATTGAGTAAGGCAGAGTAGAGGAGAGGAGAGCAGAGCAAAGTAAAGGAAAGAGGAGTAGAGCGTTGAATATATAACAGAGTAGAGTAGAGCTAGGTTTTCTATTTTAGGCTAGGCTAGTCTAGAGTACAGTAGAGTAAGTAAGAGTAGAGTAGAGCTCAATTAGGCTGGGTTAGGCTAGGCAAGGCTAGGCTAGGCTAGAGTAGAGTAGGGTATAATAGAGTAAAGTAGAGTAGAGCTTGATTAGGTTTGGCTAGGCTTGGTTAGGCTAGAGTAGAGTAGAGTAAAGTAGTGTAGAGTAGTGTAGAGTAGAGTAGAGTAGAGTGGAGTAAAGTTGAGTAGAGTAGAGTAGAGTAGAGTAGAGTAGAGGAGAGGAGAGGAGAGAAGAGAATAAGAGAGGAGAGGAGAGGTGAGTAGAGGAGAGGAGAGCAGAGTAGAGCCAAGTAAAGCATTACAGAGAAGAGTAGAGAAGACCAGAGAAGAGCAGAGAAGAGCAGACCAAAGTAAAGTAGAGCAGAGAAGAGTAGCATAGAGCATATCAAAGTAGAGTAGACTAGACTAGAGTAGAGAACGACATAGTAGCGTAGGGGTGAGTGGAGTAGAGTAGAGAAAAGTAGTGCAAAGATGAGTAGAGTAGAGTAGAGTAGAGAAAAGTTTTTAAGCTAGGCTAGAGTATAGTACAGAAGAGTAGAGTAGAATAGAGTAGAGCATAGCTAAGTTAGGCTAGGCTTGATAAGAGTACAATAGAGTAGAGTGGAGTAGAGTAGAGCAGAGTAGAGCATAGTAGAGTAGAGAAGGGTAGAGCAGAGCAAAGTTGAGTAGAGTGGAGCATAGTAGAAGAAGTAGAGTAGAGTAGAGCAAATAATAACAGAGTAGAGTAGAGCTAGGTTAAGCTAGGCTAGGCTAGAGTAGAGTGTAGCAGAGTAAAATAGAGTAATATGGAGCAGAGCTAGGTTAGGTAAGACAAGTCTTGGCTATGATAAAGTAGAGTATAGTAGAGTGGAGTAGAGAAACGTAAAAGAGAGTTGAGCTAAGTTAGGCTTGGCAAGGCTAGGTTAGGCAAGGGAAGGCTTGGCTATACTAGAGAAAAGTAAAGTAGAGTAGAGTAGAGCAAAGTAGAGTGGAGCTTGGTTAGGCTAGGCTAAGCTAGGCTAAACTAGGCTAGAGTAAATAAGAGTAGAGTAGAGTACAACACAATAAAGTATAACAGAGCAAAGAAAATAAGAGTAGAGCAGAGCAGAGAAATTTCAGACTAGGCTTAATTAGGTGAGAGTAGAGTAGAGTAGAGTAGAGTAGAGCAGAGTAGAGTAGAGTACAGCGAGGTTTGGTTAGACTTAACTAGGTTAGGGTAGACTAGAGCAGAGTAGAGTAGAGCAGAGTAAAGTTGAGTAGAGTAGAACTAGGTTATGTTGGGCTAAGCTAGGCTAAGCCTTGCTAGGCAAGGCTAGGCTAGAGTAGAGAAGAGTAGACTGGAGTAGACTAGAGTCGAGTAGAGTAAAGCTAGGTTAGGCTAGGTAAGGCTAGGCTAGAGTAGAGTGGAGTGGAATATAGTAGAGCAGAGTAGAGTAGAACAGAGTAGAGCAGAGTAGAGTAGATCAGAGCAAAGGAGCTAGGTTAAGATGGGCTATAGTATAATAAAGTAGTGTAGAGTGGAGTAGAGTGTAGAATAGAGCAAGGTTAGGCTAGGCTAGCTTAGGCTAGGCTAGACTTGGGTAGGCTAGGTTAGGATAGAGTAGAGTAGAGTGTAGTAGAGTAGTGCTAGGTTAAATTAGGCTAGGCTAGGCTTGAGTATAATAGTGCAGAGTAGGGTAGAGTAGAGTAGAGCTGAGCAGTAATGAGCAAAGCTGAGTAGAGTTAAGCTAGACAAAGGTAGGATAGGAAGGCTAAGCTAGGCAAAGTAAGGCTAGGGAAGAGTAAAGTTGAGTAGAGCTAGGCTAAGTGAGACTAGGCTAGGTTATGTTAGAGCAGGGTGGAGTAGAGTTGAGTAGACTAGACTAGACTAGAGTAGGTGGAGTTAAGTTAAGCAAGGCTATGTTATGCTGGGCTAGGCTAGGGTAGGCTAGGTCAGGCTAGGCTAGAGTAAAGTGGAGTAAAGTACAATAGAGTAGAGTAGGGGTTGGTTAGGCTAGCTTATGCTAGTTTAGGCTAGGCTAAAATTGAGTATAGTAGAGTAGAGTAAAGTAGAGTAGAGAACAATAGAGTAGAGTAGAGCATAATAGAGAAGAATAGAGCCTAAAAGAGTAGAGCTGAGAAAATTAAAGTTGAGAAGGCTAGAGCTAGGATAGGCAAAGTTAGGCTAGGTTAGTGTAGAGTAGAGAAGAATAGAGTAGAGTAGAGCTAGTTTAAGCTAGGCTAAGTTAGGCCAGGCTTGGATCAGTTAGGCTTCGCTCGAGTAAAGTAGAGTAGAGCAGTATAGAGTTGAGTAGAACTCGATTAGGTTAGGCTAAGATAGGCTTGGCTAATGTACAATAACAAAGTAGATTAGAGTAGAGCATAACTAGGTTAGGCTAGACAAGGTTAGGCATGGCTCGACTAGACTATGAGAGAATGGAATAGAGTTGAGTAGAGTAGAGTAGAGTAGGACTAGGTTAGGTTAGGAGAGGCTAGGCTAGGGTATAGTAGAGTAGAGTGAGTTAAGTAGAGCAAAGTAGAGCTGAGCAGAATAGAGTAGAGAAAAGGAGAGTAAAGTAGAGCAGAGCAGAGTAGAGCAAAGCAGAGAAGAGCAAAGTAGAGTAGAGAAAAGCAGTGTAGAGAAGAGTAGAGTAGAGCAGAGGTTAGTAGGCTAAGCTTGGTTAGAGTAGAATAGAGTTGTGTAGATATGGTAGAGTAGAGTTTGGTTAGACTAAACAAGGCTAAAGTAGAGTAGAGGAAAGTAGAGCAGAGAAGAGAATAGCAGAGTAGAGTAGAGCAGAGCAAGGTAGAGTAGAGCAGAGCAGAGAAGAGCAGAGTAGAGTAGAGCACAAAAAAGTAGAGAAGAGTATAACAGAGTAGAATAATGCAGAGTATAGTAGACTAGAGTAGAGTACAGCAATGTAGAGCAGAGTAAAGTAGAGTTCAATAGAATAGAGTATAGTAGAGTATAATAGAACTTTGATAGGTATGCTAGACTTTGCTAGGCTAGGCTAGGATAGAATAGAGTAGAGTGAGTAGAGCTAAGTCAAGCTAGGTTTAGTTAGAGTAGAGTAGATTATAGTAGAGTAAAGTAGAGTAGAGTGGAGTAGAGGAGAGTAGAGTAGAGTCGAGCTAGGTTAGGTTTGGCTAGAGTACAATAAAGTAGAGTATAGTAGAGTAGAGTAAAATAGAGTAGAGAGGAGTAGAGTCGAGTAGAGTAGAGCAAAGTAGAGTAGAATAAAGCAGAACAGAGTAGAGAAGTGCAAAGAAAAGAAGAGCAGAGCAGAACAGAAGAGTAGAGTAGTATAATACAAAGTAAGGTACAGCAAAGTAGTGCAGAGCTGAGCAGAGTAGTGCAGAGTAGAGCAAGGTTATTCCATGCTATGCTATGCTAGGCTAAGCTAGCTAGAGTAGAGCTTAGTTAAGTGAGGTTAGGCTAGGGTAGGCTAGCAATGCTAGGCTAGCCTAAGCAAGATTAGAGTAAAGTAGAGTAAACTACAATAGTGCTAGATTAAGTAATGCTAGGCTTTGATAGGCTAGAGTAGAGTAGACTAGAGTAGAGTAGAGTAGAATAAGGTAGAATAGAGTAGGGTAGTGTATGGTAGAGCAGACAGAGCAGACCAAAGTAGAGTATAGTAGACTTGAGTAGAGAACAACAGAGCAAAAAAAATCATAATAAGGTAAAACAGAGCTAAGCAGAGTAGAGTAGATTAGAGTAAAGTATAGTAGAGAAAGGAAAACAAAGTAGAGCAAAAAAGAGTAGAGTAGAGCAAAGTTAGGCTTGGCTTGGCTTTTTTAGGTTCAATTAGGCTTGAGTAGAGTGGAGGAGATTATTGTAGAGTAGAGTAGAGTAGAGTAGAGTAGAGCAGAGTAGAGTAGAGAAGAGTATAGCTAGATTAGGTTTGGCAAGGCTAAGCTAAGCAAGAAGAGACTATAGTAGAATAGAGCTAGGTTAGGTTTGGCTAGCCTATGCTAAGATAGAGTAGAGTAGAGTAGAGTAGAGTAGAGTAGAGAAGAGTAGAGTAGAGTAGAGTAGAGTAGAGTTGAGCTAGGTTAGGTTAGGCTAGGCCAGGTTATGTTAGGCTAGGATAGGTTAGGCTTGCTTAGAGTAGACTAGAGTGGAGTAGAGCTGAGTAAAATAAAATAGAGTAGAGCTAGGTTAGGCTTGGCTAGGCTAGAGTATAATAGAGTATAGTGGAGTAGAGCGAAGCAGAACAGAGTAGAGTAGAGTAGAGAATAGTAGAGAAGAGCATAATAGAGTAGGGAATAGTAATGTATAGCAGAGCTTAGTTAGAGAAGCCAGTCTAGGTTAGGCTATGCTAGGGTAGAGTAGAGTTTAGTAGAGCATTATTAGGCTAGGCTAGGCTAGGCATGCTTAGAGTAGAGTATCGTAGAGTAGAGTTAGGATAGGCTCGACTAGGCAAGGATAGGATAAGGTAGGGTAGGCAAGGCTAGCCTAGGGAAGAGTGGAGTAGAAAAGAGTAGAGCTCAAATTGGCAAGGCTAGGCTAGAGTTGAGTAGTGTAATGGAATAGAGTGGAGTACAGTAATGCTAGGTTAGGCAAGGTTGGGCTAGGCTAGGTAAGAGTAGAGTTGAGTAGTGTAGAGTAGAGTAGAGGAGAGTAGAATAGAGTAGAGCAAAATAAAGCAGAGAAGAGCAGAGTAGCACAGAGCATGGTAGAGTAGAGCAGAGCTAAGTTATGTTTAGCTAGGCTAGGTAAGAGTAGAGTAGAGTATAGTTATGTTAGGCTGGGCTAGAGTAGAGTAGGGCAGAGCAGAAAGAGTAGAGCTAAGCTAGGCTAAACTAGAGTACAGTAGAGCTAGGCAGACTAAGCTAGGTTAGAGTAGATTAAAGTAGAGTTAGAGTATAATAGAGTATAGAACTAGGTTAGGCAAGATTAGGCTATGCTCAATTTGTCTAGGTTAGGCAAGGTTATGCTAAGCTAGGCTAGAGTATAATAAAGTAGAGTGGAGTAGAGTAGAGTAGAGCTACGTTAGGCTTGGCTAGGCAAAACTAGAGTACAATAGAGTAGAGTAGAGAAGAGTAGAGCAGATTAGAGTAGAGCAATGCAGAGTAGTGTAGAGCAGAAGAGAGTAGAGCAGAGTTGAGTAGAGTAGAGTAGAGCCATAAAAAGAAGAGCAAAGCATGGTAGAGTAGAGAAGAGCTAGGTTTTGTTAGGATAGGCTAAGCTAAGCTAGAGTAGAGTTTATTATGGTAGAGCTAGGTTAAGTTAGACTAGGCTAGACGAGGTTAGAGTAGGGTAGAGTAGAGTAAAGTATAGCAGAGTAGAGCTAAGTTAGGTTAGGCTAGGATAAGCTAACCTAGGCTAGGTTAGAGTTTAGTAGAGTTGAGTAGAGTATAGTAGAGTAGAGTAGAGCTCAGTTGGCTAAGAAAGGCTAGGCTAGAGCATTATGGAGTAGAGTTGAGCATAGCAAAGAAGAGGAAAGCAAAGTAGAATAGAGTACAGGAGAGTAGAGAAGATCAAAGTAGTGTAGAGTAGATCAGAGCTGAATAGAGCGGAGCAGAGCAGAGTAGAGTAGAGCTTGGTTAGGCTAAGCTAGCTAAGTTAGGCTAGGTTAGAGTTAAGTAGAATAGAGTTGAGTAAAGTAAAGGAGATTAGAGCTAGGTTGGCTAGGCTAGGTTATGTTTAGCGAGGCTAAGCTAGGCTAGGAAAGAGTAGAGTAGAGTAGAGTTATGTTAGGCTAGGCTAGAGTAGAGTAGGGTTGAGCAGAGAAGAGTAGAGGTAGGCTAGCCTAGATTAGAGTACAATAGAACTAGGTTGGCTAGGCTATGTTATAGTGGAGTAGAGTAGAGCATATTAGAGTAGAGCTAGAGTAGAATAGAGTATAGTGTTAGGTTATGCTAGATTAGGCTAGGCTGTATTTGTCTAGGTTATGCAAGACTAGGCTAAGTAAGGCTAGAGTACAATGGAGTGGAGTGGAGTAGAGTAGAGTAGAGCTAAGTTAGGCTTGGCTAAGTAAAGCTAGAGTACAATAGAGTAGAGTAGAGTAGAGAAGAGTAGAACAGAGTAGAATAGAGCAATGCAGAGTAGAGGAGAGTATAGCAGAGTTGAGTGGAGTAGAGTAGAGAAATAAAAAGAAGAGCAGAGCATAGTAGGGTAGAGAAGAGCTAAGTTTGGCTAGGCTAAGCTAAGCTAAGCTAGAGTAAATTATATTATGGTAGAGCTAGGTTAAGCTAGATTGTGTTAGACTAAGTTAGAGTTGAGTAGAGTAAAGTTTAGTAGAGTAGAGCTAAGTTAGGTTAAGCTAGGGTAAGCTAGCCTAGGCTAAGCTAGAGTTGAGTAGAGTAGAGTAGAGTGGAGTAGAGCTCATTTAGGCTAAGCCAGGCTAGGCTAGAGCATTACGGAGTAGAGTTAAGCATAGCAAAGAAGAGCAAAGCAAAGTAGAATAGATTAGAGCAGAGTCGAAAAGAGCAAAGTAGAGCAGGGCAGATCAAAGCAGAATAGAGCAGAGCAGAGCAGAGTAGAGTAGAGTTTGGTTAGGCTATGCTAGCTAAGGTAGGCTAGATTATAGTTAAGTAGAATAAAGTAGAGTAGAGTGGAATAGAATAGAGTAGATTATAGTAGAGTAAACTAGAGTAGAGTAGAGTAGAGCTAGGTTAATCTAGGCTAGGAAGGGCAAGGCTGAGGTAGGCGAGGCTAAGCTAGAGTAGAGTAGAGTAGAGTAAAGTAGAGGTCGATTAGGTTATGCTTGGCATCGCTAGGAAATGCTAATGTAGAGTAGAGTAGAGCAGAGCAGGGCAGAGAAGACTAGAGCAAAATAAAGAAGAATAAGGTAGAGTAGAGTGAAACAGAGAAAAGCATAGATGAGCGAAGTAGAGTAGAGAAGATTAGAGCTAGGTTATGGTAAACTAAGCAAGGTTAAGCTATGTCAAAGAAGATTAGAGTATAGTATAGTTGAGTAGGTTAAAGAAGAGTAGAGTTTAGTAAAGTAGAGTAGAGAAGAACAAAGTAGAGTAAAGTAGAGCAGAGGAGAACAAAGTAGGGCAATGTAGACTAGAGTAGAGTAGAGTAGCACTAGGTTAGGCCTAGCTAGGCTAGGTTTGGTTAAGCTAGGATAGGTTGGAGTTGAGTAAAGTTGAGTAGAGAAGAGTAGATTAGAGTAGAGAAGAGTACGGTATAGTATAGTATAATAGAGTAAAGTAGAGTAGAGTAGAGCAAGGTTTATCAAGGGTAAATAGGGCTAGGATATGCTGGGCTTAGCTAAGCTAGGCTAGAGTTTAGTATAGTAGAGTAGTGTAGAGTAAAGAAGAGTAGAGCTAAGTTACGTTAGACTTAGCAAGGCTAAAGTAGTAGAGTAGAGGAGAGTAGAATAAAGTTGAGATGAGCATAGTAAAGAAGAGTAGAGCAGAGTATAGCGAGTAGAGTAGAGCAAATTGGAGCAAAGTAGAGCAGAGCAGAAAAGAGTAGAGTAGAGTAGTGCAGAGTAGAGCAGAGAGAGTAGAGCTGAGCTAAGTTAGGAGGCTAGGCTAGGCTAGGCTTGAGTAGAGTTAATTGGAGTAGTGTAGGGTTGAGTGGAGCAGAGCAGAGCATGTAATAAAATATAGAGTAGAGCATAATAGATTAGAGTAGAGCAAGGTTAGGGTAGGCTAGGCTAGGCATGGCTAAGCTAGGCTAAAGCAGAGTATAATAAGGTAAAGCCAGGTTAGGCTATACTGGGCTATGCTTGCTTAGAGCAGAGTAGAGTAGAGTAGAGTAAAGTATAGTAGAGTAGAGTAGAGAAGAGAAGAGTGTAGTAGAGCTAGGTTAGGCTAGGCTAAGCTAAAGTATAGTAGAGTAGAGTAGAATAGAATAGAGCAAAGTGGTGTAGAGTAGAGCAGAGTAGAGTAGAGATAGGTTTGGTAAGGCTAGGCTAGGCTAGAGAAGAGTAGAGCTACGTTTGACTAGGCAAGGCTTGGCTAAGTTTGAGTAGAGTAGAGTGGAGTAGATTAGAATATAGTAAAGTAGAGTTAAGTAAAGTAAAGTTAAGTAGAGTAGAGCTAGGTTAGGTTGGGTTAGGGTATAGTAGAGTAGAGAAGAGTAGAGTAGAGCAGAGCAGAGAAGAGTAAAGCAGAGTAGAATAGAGTAGAGCAGGGTATAGCAGAGTAGAGCAAGGCTAGGTTAGGCTAGGGTAGGCCAGGTTAGGGTATAATAGAGTAGTGTAGATTAGAGTAGAGTAGAGCTAGGTTGGGCTATGCTAGGTTAAGCTAGGATTTAGTCGAGTAGAATAGAGTACAGTAGAGTAGCATGGAGTAGAGTAGAGTAGAGCAGTGTAGAGTAAAGTAGAGCTAGGTTGGGCTAGGCTAGGCTGGGCTAGAATTTAGTCAAGTAGAATAGAGTACAATAGAGTAAAGTAGAGTAAAGTAGAGTAGAGTATAGTAGAGGAGAGTAGAGTAGATCAAGGTTAGGCTATGCTAGAATCGGTTAGGCAAGGCTAGAGTAGAGTAGAGTAGATTAGAGTTAAGTAGAGTAGAGTACAGTAGAGCTAGGTTAGGCTTCCTTGGTTAGGCTAGAGTGTAATAGAGTAGAGTAGAGCAGAGCAAAGAAGGGTAGAGTAGAGTAGAGTTAGGATAGGCTAGGCTAAGCTAGGCTATGCTTAGCTAGGCTAGAGTAGAAAAGAGTATAATAGAATAGAGTAGAGTAGAGTCTAATAATGTAGAATGGAATAGAGTAAAGTAAAGTAAAGCTAGGTTAGGGTAGGTGAGGCTAGGCTTGGTTAGAGTAGAGTAGTGTAGTGTATAGCAGATTAATGTAATGTAGAGTAAAGGAGAGTAGAATAGAGTAGCGAAAAAGATAGCAAAGAATTGTCGAGTAAAGCAGAGCAGTGTAGAGCAGAGAAGAGCAACATAGAGCAGAGTAGAGCAGAGCTAGGTTTTCGCTCGACTAGGCTAGGCTAGAGAAGAGCGGAGTAGAGTTAAGTTAGGTTAGCATAGGCTAGGATAAGTAAGACAATAGTAGAGTAGAGTAGACTAGAGTTGAACGTAGCAAAGTAGAGCAGAGTAGAGCTCAGTTAGGCTAGGCTAGACTAGAGTAGAGTAGAGCTAGGTAGGTTAGGCTAGGCTAGGCAAGGATAAAGTAGAATAGAGTAGACTAGAGTAGAGTAGAGCAGATTAGGGTAAAGCTAGGAGTAGAGTAGAATGAGGTTAGGCTTGGTAAAGGTAGGATAGGTTAGGTTAAGCTAGGTTAGGCTAGCCTAGAGAATAATAAAATAGAGTTGAGAAGAGTAGAGAAGAGCTAGGTTAGGTTAGGATGGAGTATAATAGTATAGAGTATAGTTGAGAAGAATAGAGTAGAGTAGAGCAGAGTAGAGTAGAGCAAAGTAGAGTTGAGCAGAGCAAAGAAGAGCAGAGTTAAGCAGAGCATAGCAGAGCAATAATAAGCAGAGCCAAGCACAGTAGTGTAGAGTAAAGAAAGGTTAGGCTAGGCTAGGTAAGGCTAAGCTAGGCTAGGTGAGGCTATGCTAAACAAGAGTAGAGTAAAGTAGGGTAGAGCAAGGTTAGGCTAAGTTAGAGTAGAGTGGAATAGAGCATGGAGTAGAGTAGAGTAGAGTGGAGCAAGGTTAGGGAAGGCTAGGCTACATAAGGGGTAAACTTGGCCAGGCTATGCTAGAGTTGAGTAGAGTAGAGTAGAGTAGAGCTTAGTTAGGCTAGTCTAGGCTAGGCTAGCCTATGCTAGAGTAGAGTTGAGTAGAGCAAAGAAGTGTAAAGCAGAACAAAGAAGAGCAAAGTAGAGTAGAGTAGAGCAAAGTAGAATAGAGTAGAGTGGAGTAGAGTAGAGTAGAGCAATTTAGAGTAGAGTAGAATAGAGCTAGATTGTGATATGCTAGGTTAGGCTAGGCAAGGTTAAGCTAGGTTAGAGTTTAGTAGGGTAGAGTAGAGTAGACTAGAGTAGAGTATAGTAATGTAGAGAGGAGAGAAATGAAGAGGGGAGGAGAGGAGAGTAAAAGAGAGGAGAGGAGAGCAGGTTAGAGAAGAGCATAGTAGAGTAGAGCAAAGTAGAGTAGAGAAGAATAGAGCAAAGTAGAGCAGATTAGAGAAGAGATTAGTGGAGCAGAGATGAGCAAAGCTAGTTTAGGTTAGGCTAAGCTAGAGTAGAGCAGAGTAGAGTAGAGTAGAGCCAAGCTTGGTTAAGTTAGGTTATGCTAGACAAGACTAGGCTAGGCTATAATAGAGTAATAGAAAAAAGCATAGTAAAGTAGAGCTAGGTTAGGTTAGGTTAAGCATGGTAAGTCTAGGTTAGAGTAGAGTAGAGCAGAGCCAAGCTTGGTTAAGTTAGGTTATTCTAGGCAAGGCTAGGTTAGGCTATGTAAAGTAAAAGAAAATAGCATAGTAGAGTAGAGATAGGTTAGGTTAGGTTAAGCTTGGCAAGTATAGGATAGAGTAGAGGAGAGCAGAGTAGAGTAGAGCAGAGTAGAGAAAAGTAGAGCAGAGTAGAGAAGAGTCGAGTAGAGCAGAGTAGAATAGAGCAGAGCAGAGCAAAGTAGAGTATAGCAGAGTTGAGTAGAGTAGAGTAGAGTAGTGTAGAATAAAGCAGAGTAGAGTAGAGTAGAGAAGAGCAGAGTAGAGTAGAGTAAGGGATTGTAGAGTAGAGAAGAAAAAAGTATAGTAGGGTAGGGTAGAGTAGAGTAGAATGAAATAGAGTAGGGTAGAGTAGAGTATAATAGAGCTAAGTTTGGCTGGGCTAAGTTAGCTAGGCTAGGCTAGGCTTGGATAAGATAGGCTAAGCTAGGGTAGAGTAGAGTAGAGTAGACTAGTGTACATTAAAGCAGAGCTAGGTTAGGCTAGGTAAGGTTAAGCTAGAGCAAAGTGGAGCTTTGTTATGTTAGGCTAGGCTTGGTTAGAGTAGAGTAGAATAAAGTGTAGTAGAGTAGAGTAGAGTAGTATAGAGTATAGTAGAGTAGAGCTAAGTTAGGTTAGGCTAGGCTAAACTAGGCTAAGCTAGACTAGAGTAGAATAGAATAGAGTAGATTAGAGTAGTGTAAAGAACTGTAGAGTAAAGTAGATAAGAGCAGAGTAAAGTAGAGGACAAGTGAGTAGAGCAGAGCAGAGAAGAGTTTGACTAAGTAGAGTAGAGAAAATATTAGTAAAGTAGAGCAAAGCAAAGTAGAGTAGAGCATAAAAAAGTTGAGTAAAGCAGAGAAGAGTAGTTCAAAGTAGAGCAAAACAAAGTAGAGTAGGGTAGAGTTGAGTAGGGCATAGTAGAGTAGAGCAATGCATAGGAAAGCAAAGCAGAGCAGAGCAGTGCAAAGCAGAAGAGTAGAGCAGCGCAATACAGAGTAGAGCAGTGTAGAGCAAAGCAATGTTGGGTAGAGAAGAGTAGAGCAGAGTAGGGTAGAGTAGAGCTAAGTAAAGCATAATAGGGCTTAGTTAGGCTAAGAATACTAGGCTAGGCTAGCTAGGCTTCGTTAGAGTAAAGAAGATTTGAGTATAATAGAATAGAGTAGAGTAGAGTAGGCTAGAGTAGAGTAGATTATAGTTTGGTATAGTAGAGTAGAATAGAGTAGAGTAAAGTAGAACTAACTTAAACTAGGCTAGGTTAGGCTTGACTAGAGTGGAGTGGAGTAGAGTAGAGTAGAGTAGGGCTAGGTTAGGTTAGGTAAGGCTAGGCTAAGCTTGGCTTGGCTCGAGTTGAGTAGAGTTGTATAATATAGTGTAGTAGAGCTAAGCAGACCAAAACAGAGCATAACAGAGCAAAGCAAAGAAGAGCATAATAGAACAGAGAAGAGAAGAGTAGAGCAAAAAGAGCTAGGTCAGGCTAGGTAAGGCTAGAGTATAGTACAATAGAGTAGAGTAGAGTAAGGTAGAATATAGTAGAGTAAAATAGAGTAGAGTATAAAAGAGTAGAGTAGAGTAAAAAAAAGTAGAGTAGAGCAAAATAGAGTAGAGTACAGTTAGATTATGCTAGGCAATGCTTGGTTAGGTTAGACTAGAGTAGAGTATAGTAAACTAGAGTTCAGTAAAATAGAGTAGAGTAGAGTAGAGCTAGGTTAGGCTAGGCTAGTCTTAGGTCAGTTAGGCTTGGCTATGCTAGGCTAGAGTAGAGTTTAGTATATTATAGTAGTGTAGAGTTGAGCTAGGTTAGGCTAGGCCATGCTAGAGTATAGTAGAGCAGTGTAGAGTAGAGTAGAGTGGAGAGTAGAATAGAGTATAGTATTATAGAGATAGATTAAACTAGGCTTGGCTAGTGTAGAGTAGTGTAGAGTAGAGTAGAGTAGAGTAGAGTAGACTAGAGTAAAGTATAGTAGAATAGAGCTCAACTAGGCTAGGCTAGGCAATGCCAGAGTAGAGTAGAGTAGAGTAGAGCAGACTAGGGTAGAGCAAAGTACAGTGGAGTAGAGTAGAGCTGAGTAGAGATGAGTAGAGCATAGTAGAGCAAAGTAGAGTTGAGCAAAACAGACCAGAGTAAAGCTAGGTTAGGCTAAGCTAGACTAGGTTAGACTAGGTTATAGTAGAGTAGAGTAGAGTAGAGTATAGTAAAATGGAGTAGATAGAGTAGAGCAAGGTTAGGTTAGGCTAGGCTAGACTTGGCTAGGTTAGACTAGAGTAGAGTATAGTGGAGTAGAGGAGAGCTTGGTTAGGTTAGGCTAGGCTAGGTTAGGCTAGGTTATGCTTTGTTAAAGTTAGTTAGAGTTGAGCAAATAAGAGTAGAGAAAAGAAGAGCAAATAAGAGTAGAACAGAGCAGAGTAGAGTACAGTAGAGCAAAGTAGAGCTAAGTTAGGCTGGGCTAGGCTAGGTTAAGGTTGAGTAGAGTAGAGTGAAGTAGGGCTAGGTTAGGTTAGGCTCTGCCAGGTAGAGTATAGTAGTGTAGGGTAGAGAAGAGTAGAGTAGAGCTTAGTAGAGCATAGTAGAGTACAGTAGAGCTGGATATAGTAGCATAGAGAATAGCATAGTAGAGTAGAGCTATGTTAGGCTTTCTAAGGCTAGAGTGGAGTAGAGTAAAGTAGAGTACAGTATAGTAGAGTAGAGTTGAGCTTTGTTAGGCCATGCTGAGTTAGTTTAGGCTAAAGTAGAGTAGAGCAGAGTACTGTAGAGTAGAATGGAGCAAAGTAGAGTAAAGCAAAGTAGAGTAGAGTAGAGTAGAGCAGAGCAGAGTAGAGCAGTGCATAGCTTAGTAGAGTAGAGCTTAGCTAGGTTAGGCTAGGCTAAGATATAGTAGTGTAGAGTAGAGCTAACTTTAGCTAAGCTAGGCTTGGTTAGGAAAGCATAGAGTAGAGTGGAGTAGATTAGAGGAGAAGAGAGTAGAGCAGAGGAGAGTAGAATTATGTTATTTTAGGTTAGGCTAGGTGGGGCTATGCTAGGTTTGGGTAGGATAGCCTACGGTAGAATAGAGTCAAGTAGAGTAGAGCAAAGTAAGGTTATGCTAGGTTAGGCTAAGCTATGCTTTGTTAAAATAGAGTAGAGTAGAGTAGGGTAAAGTAGACAAGAGCAGAGTAGAGTAGAGTAGAGCAAAGCATAGTAATGATAGAGTAGAGTAGAGCAGAGTAGAGTAAAATAAAGTGGAGTAGACTAAAGGTAGGTTAGGCAAGGTTAGTCTAGGGTAGGCTAAGTTAGGGTAGAGTAGAGTAAAGTAGAGCAGAGCAGTAGAGCAGATTAGAGCTGAGTAGAGCAGAGCTAGGTTAGCTTAGGCTAGGCTAGGCTGAAATAAGCTAGGCTGGAGTAAAGTAGAGTCTAGTAGAGTAGAGTAGAGAAGAGTAGAGTGGAGTAGAGCTTTGTTGCGCTAGGCTAAGTATGAGTAGAGTATAATAGAGTAGAGTATATTAGAGCATAGTAGAGTACAATAAATAGGAGTAGTGTTAGGTTAACATTGGCTAGGGTAGGCTAGGCTTGATTAGGCTAGGCAAAACTATAGCAATATAGAGTAGAGTAGACTAGAGTAAAGCTAGGTTAGGCTAGGCTAGGCTAAACAAGGCTAAAATAAAGTAGAGTACAAGAGCAAAAAGAGTATAGTAGAGTAGAGTGAAGCAAAGTAGAGCATAGTAAAGTAGAGTAGAGCTAAATTAGGCTTTGGTTTGGCAAGGCTAGAGTAGTATAGAGTAGAGTAGAGTAAGGTTAGGCTAAACAAGGCTAAGTTAGAGTGGTTAGGCTAAGCTAAGGTAGAGTTTAGTAGAGTAGAGCAAAGCAGAGTAGAGTAGAGCAGGGAAGAGCAGAGCAGAGTATAGTAGAAAAGAGTAGAGCAAAGTAGAAAAGAGTAAAGTAACATAGAGTAGAGCAGAGTAGAGCTTGGTTAGCTAAACTTAGGCAAAGCAAGGCTACGCTAGGTTAGTCTCGTTGTAGTAGAGTATAGTAGTGTAGAGTAGAGTATAGAAGAGCAGAGTAAAGTAGAGTAAAGTAAAGTAGAGTAAAGTAAAATAGAATAGAACAGAGTAAAATAGACAAGAGTAGAGTACAGTGGAGCTGTGCAAAACAGAGTAGAAGAGCAAAACTGAGATATATAGAGTAGAGTAGAGATGAGTAGAGTAGTGAAGAGTAGAGCTTAGCAAAATAGAGTGGAAAAGAATAGAGCTAGGTTTTGCTAGGGTAGGCTAGGTGGGGCTAGTATAGGCTAGGGTAGAATAAACTATAGTAGAGTAAAGTAGAGCTAGGTTAGGCTAGGATAAAGTAGACTTGAGTAGAGTGGACCAGAGTTGGGTATAATTGAGCTAGGCTAGGCTAGACTTGTTAGAGTACAATAAAGTAGAGTAGAGTAGAGCAGAGTAGAGCAGAGTATATTAGAGCAGAGCATAGTAGAGTAGAGTAGAGTAGAGCAAAGTAGAATAGAGAAGAGAAGAGTAGAGCAAGGTTAGACTAGGCTAAGCTATGTTAGCTTAAGCTATGCTAGGCTAAGCTTGAGTAGAGTAGAGTAGAGTTGTGTAGAGTAGAGTAGAGTAGAGATTAGTAAGGTCAGGTTAGGCTAATTAGGCTAGGCAAGGCTATGCTAGGCTGGGCTCGAGTAAGAGAGCATAGTAGAGTAGAATAGTGTTATAGTAGGCTAGGCAAGGTTAGGCTAGGCAAGAATAGAGTCGAGTAGAGTAGAGTATGATAGAGCAGAATAGAGTAGTGCAGAGTAGAGTTTAGCAGAGTGAAGCAGAGTAGAGCAGAGCTGAGTAGAGACAGAGTAGAGTAGAGTAGAACAAAGCCAAGGAGAGCATAGCTGAGAAGATAAAAGCAGAGCAGAGTAGACCATAGTTAGGTAAGGTTGGTAAGGCTAGCTTAGATAGCTTAGAGTAGAGTAGAGTAGAGTAAAGCAAATTAGGGTAGAGTAAAGTAGAGCTAGGTTAAGCTAGGCTAGGCTAGGTTAGAGTAGAGTGGAGTAGAGTAGAGTGGGCTAGAGTAGAGTATACTAGACAAGACTAAAGTAGAGTAGAGTAAAGTAGAGTTGAGTAAAGTAGAGTAGGGCAGAGTAGAGTAGAGTTTTGCTAGGTTTGGCTGGGCAAAGCTAGGCTTGGCTCGGCTAAGTTTGGTATGAGTAGTGTAAAGTAGAGTAGAGTAGTGTAGAGAAAAGCAACATAAAGCTAGGTTAGGCTAGGTTAGGCTTGGCAAGGTGAAGCTAGGCTAGAGTAAAGATGAGTGGAGGTTAGCAGAGCAGGATAGAAACGAGCCAAACAGAGTAGAGTAAGGTACAGCAAAGATGGGCACAGTTGAGCAAAGCTGAGCAGGGTAGAGTAGAGTAGAGTAGAGCATTGTAAAGCTAGGTTAGGCTGGGCTAGAGTTGAGTGAAGTAGAGTAGAGCTAGGTTAGGCTAGGCTTGGCTATGCGAAGCTAGGCTTTGGTAGGCTAGGCTATAGTAGGGTAGATTAGAGTAGAGTAGAGCTATTTTAGGCTAGGCGAGGCTTGGTAAGGCTAAATTAGGTCAGTGTGGAGTAGAGTAGAGTAAAGTAAAGTAGAGCATAATATAGTAGAGAAGAGAAGAGTAGAGTAGAGTAGATTAGAGCATCACAAACCAAAGTTGGGCTTGGTTAGGCTAGGTTAGAGTAGAATAGAGCTAGGTTAGTGTCAACTAAGCTATGCTAAGTTAGAGTAGAGTAGAGTAGGGTTGAGAAGAGTAGAGTATAGTAAAGTAGAGTGTAGTGGAGTAAGGAAAAGTATAGTAGAGTAGTGTTGAGTAGAGTAGTGTAGAGTAGAGTAGAGTATAGTAGAGGAGAGGAGAAGAGAGGGGAGGAGAGTAGAGGAGAGAAGATCATAATAGAGAAGGGGAGAGAAGTGTAGAGCAGAGTAGAGTCTAATAGAGTAGAGCTAAGCTAGGTCAGGTTAGGCTAAGCTAGGCTGGGCTAGAGAGAAGTAGTATAGTAGAGTAGAGTAGAGCTAGGTTAGGCTAGGTCTGGTTAGACTTGGCGAAGCTTGGCTAGAGTATAGTAGAGTAGAGTATTTTATAGTAGAGTAGAGTATAGTATAATATAATAGAGAAGAGTAGAGCAAAGCAGAGTAAGGTAGAGCAGAGTAGAGCAGAGTAAAGTAGAGTAGAGCTAGGTTAGGCTAGGCTAGTTAGGCTTGAGTAGGTAGAAGAGATTAGAGTAGAGTAAAGTGGGGTAGAGATGAGTTAGGTCAGGTTAGGCTCGGTTAGGCTCGGCAAGGCTAGGCTAGGCAAAGCTTGAGTAGCAGAGCAGAGTGAGTCGAGTTAGGTTAGGCTAGGCATGGTGAAGCTAGATTAGAGTAGAGTAGAGTATGATAGAGCAGAGCTAAGTAGAGCAGAGTAAAGTAAAGTAGAGATGAGCATAGTAGAGTAGAGCAAAGAAAAGTTGAGCAGAGGTAAGCATCACAGAGTAGAGCAGAGTAGAATAAAGCCAAGGAGAGCAAAGTAGAGAAAAGAAAAGAAAAGTAGAGTATAGTAGAACATAGCTAGGTTAGGTTGGTAAGGTAAGGCTAGTTAGAGTAGAAAAGAGTAGAGTAGAGTAGGGTAGAGTAGAATATAGCTAAGTTAGGTGAGGCTAGGCTATGCTAGGCTGGAGTAGAGTAGAGTAGAGTAGAGCAGAGTTGGGTAGAAATGGCAAAGTAGAGCAGAGTAAGGTAGAGCAGAGCAGAGCATAATAAAGCATAGAAGGGTAGAGCAGAATAGAGTAAAGCAGAGTGGAGCAATGTAGAGCTAGGTTAGGCTTAATAATGCTAGGTTAGTCTAGGCTAGGCTAGGCAAGATTATAGTAGAGTAGAGTAGAGCAAGGTTAGCCAAGGCGAAGCTAGGCTATGGTTAGCTAAGCTAGAGAAGAGTATAGTAAAGTAGAGTGGAGTAAAGCTGAGCTAAGTTAGGCTTGGCTAAGCTAGGCTAAGCTAGAGTACAGAATATCGAATAGTAGAGTAGAGTAGAGTATAGTAGAGCAGAGTATAGTAGAGCAGAGAATAGTAGAATAGAGTATAGCATAATAGAGTAGAGTAGAGTAGAGTACAACTAGGTAAGGCTTGGTTAGGCTAGGCTAAGCAAGGCAAGGCTAGCCTATTATAGAGTAGATTATAGTAGAGTAGAGCTTGGTTAAGCTAGGCAAGGCTATGTTAGAGTAGAGTAGACTTGGGTAAAGTAGACTAGGTTGTGTAGAGTAGATTAGAATAGAGTATAATAAAGTACAGCTAAGTTATGCTAGGCTAGGCTATGTTAGACTTCGTCAAGGTAGGTTATGCTAGGCTAGGCTAGACTATAATAGAGTGGAGTTTAGTAATTTAGAGTTAAGTTAGGGTAAGCTAGGCTAGGTTAGGCTAGGCTAGAGTAGAGTAGAGTAGAGTATAGTATAGTAGAGTAGAGTAGACTAGAGTAGAGTGTAGTAGAGCAGAGAATAGTAGAGTATAGTAGAGTTAAGGAGAGGTCAGGGGAGAAGAGGAGAGCAGAGCAGAGTAGAGGAGTAGAACTAAGCAATACTGTGTCCAGTAGAGAAATCCAGAGTAGAGTAGAAAAGAGAAGAGCTAGGTTAGGCTAGGGTAGGCTAGGCGATGCTTGGTTAGACTAGAGCAGAGTAGAGTACAGTAGAGTAGAGAGAGTAGAGTCATGCAGAGCATAACAGAGCAGAGCAGAGTAGAGTAGACCAGAGTAGAGTAGAGTAGAGTAGACCAAAGTAGAGCAGAGAAGGGCATAAGAGAGTAGAGGAGAGCAAAGCAGAGTAGAGAAAAGTAGAGTAGAATAGAGTAGAGCAAAGTAGTCTAGAGTAGGGATAGGTTAGGCTATGTTGGCAAGAGTAGAGTAGAGTAGAGTAGGGTAGAGTAGGGTAGAGTAGAGTAGAGTTAAGTAGAGCAGAGCGAGGTTATGCTAGCAAAGCTAGAATATAATAGAGTAGCATAGAGTAGAGTAGAGTTAAGTAGAGCAGAGTAGGGTAGAGTAGAGTAGAGCAGAGAAGAGCATAACATAGCAGAATAGAATAGTGTAGAACAGAGAAGACTAGAGCAGAGCTAGGTTATGCTAGGCTAAGCTATGTGAGGCTATAATTGAATAGAGTAGAGTAGAGTGAAGTAGAGTAGAGCAAAGTAGATCAAGGTTAGGATAGGCTAGGCTAGGTTAAATTAGAGTAGAGTAGAGTAGAGTAAAGAAGAGTAGAGCAAGGTTAGGAAAGGTTGGGCTAGGCTACCATAGGCTAAGGTAGTCTAGGCAAGGCTAGAGTAGATTAGAAAAGAGTAAAGTTGATTAGAGTAGAGTAGGGTAGAGAAAAGTAGAGTTAGAGTAGAATATAGTAGAGTAGATTAAAGTAGAGTGGAGCTAAGTTAGGCTAGGCAAGGATAGGCTAAGCTAGGCTAGGCTAGAGTAGAGTAGAGTAGAGCAGAGCATAGAAGAGTATAGCAGAGTAAAGTAGAGTAATGTAATGCATAACATTTCAGGGCAGAGCAGAGTAGTGTAGAGAAAAGTAGAGTAGGGTAAAGCTAAGTTAGGATAGGCTAGGCTAGGTTAGGCAAGGTTAAGAAAGGCTAGGGTAGGCTTGTTTAGAGCATAATAGAGTAGATTAGAGTAGAGTAGAGCTAGGATAGGCTTGGCTAAGGTAGGCTAGACTAGGCTAGGCTAGCATAAGCAATGCTAGGTTAGGCCGTGCTAAGCTATAGTAGAGTAATGTAGAGTAGAGTAAAGTTAGGTTAAGCTAGAGTACAGATCAAAGTAGAGTAGAGTAGAGCAAAGTAGAGCAAAGCAAAGTGAACCAGAGTAGAGAAGAGTAGAGCATAGCAAAGCATAGCAAAGTAGAGTAGAAAAAATAGAGCTAGGTTATGCTAAGCTAGGCTATGCTATGTTAGGCTAGGTAAGGTTATTCTAGAGTATAGTGTAGTAGAGTGGAGCTTGGTTAGGCAAGGCAAGGCTTAGTTAGAGTAGAGTAACATAGAGTAGAGTAGAGTAGAATATTATAGAGTAAAGCTTGATTAGGCTAGGCTTAACTAAGGTGAGCTAGGCTAGGCTAGAGTAGAGTAGAGTAGAGTAGAGCAAAGCTAGGTTAGGCTAGGTTAGAGTAGAGTAAAGTAAAATAGAGTAGAGCAAAATAGAGTAGAGGAGAGTAAAGTAGAGTAGAGTAGAGTAGAGCAAAGGAGAGTAGAGTAGAGGAGAGTAAAGTAGAGAAAAGTAGAGTAGAGCAAAAAAGAGTATAAGAGCAGAGTAGAGAAATGTAGAGTAAGGTAGAGTATAGCAACATAGTATAGAGTAGATTAAAATAGAGCTAGGTTAGCCTATCCTAGGCTAATCTAGGCTTGGCTAGGCTAGAGTAGAGTTGAGTAGAGTAGAATAGAGCTAGGTCAGGCTAGGTTAGGCTAGGGTTGGCTAAGCTAGTCTAGAATAGAGAAGAGTAGGGTAGAGTAGAGTATAGTAGAGGAGATAAAGGTATAGTAGAGCAAGGTTAAGCTATGTGAGGCTATGCTAGGCAAGAATCGAGTAGGGAGGAGTATAGTAGAGTATAGTAGAGCAAGCTTTGGCTAGGCTAGGCAAGACTTGGCTAAACTAGGCAAGGCTAGGCTATGTTAGAGTAGAGTAGAGTCGAGTAGAGTAAAGCAAAGTAGTGTAGAGTCCAGTAGAGTAGAGTAGATTAGAGTAGAGCTAGCTTAGGCAAGAATAAGCTTGGCTAAGCTAGTAGGGTAGGCTAGGGTAAGCTAGCCTAAGCTAGAGTGGGGTAGATTAGAGTAGAGTAGAGCTAGGTTGGGTTAGGCTAGGGTAGTGTACAATAGAGTAGAGTAGAGTAGAGAAGAGAAGAGCATTGTAGAGTCGAGTGGAGTAGAGTAGAGTAGAGCAAAATAGAGAAGAGCAAAGGAGAATAGAGAAGAGTAGAGTAGAGCTAGGTTGGGCTAGGCTATGTGAGGCATGGCTATGTTTGGTTAGAGTAGGTAGAGTAGAGTAGAATAAAGCTAGGTTAGGTTGAGGTAGGCTAAGCTATGTTAGAGTAAAGTAGAGTAGAGTATAGAAGAGTAGAATAGAGTTGAGTCTAATGGTGTAGAGCAGAGCATAATAGAGTGGAGTAGAGCTAGGTTAGGTTATGCTATGCAAGGCTATAATAGAGTACAATAGAGTAGAGTAAAGCTCAGATAGGCTAGGCTAGGGCTCAATAGAGTAGAGTAGAGTAAAGTAGAAAAAAGTATAGCAAAGTAGAGAGGACTAGTGCAGAACAGAGTAGAATGGAGCAGAGTATAGTAGAATAGAGCTGAACAAAGTAGAACACTGCAAAGCTTGGTTAAGGTAGGTTTGGCTAGGCTAGAGTAGTGTATAGTAGAGTAGAGTAGAGAAGAGTAGAGTAGAGAAGACTAGGTTAGGCTAGGCTAGGCTATGCTAGGTTAGAGAAGAGTAAGGTAGAGTAGAGTGTAGTAGAGTATAGTAGAATAAAGTAGAGGAGAGCTAGGTTTGGCTCAGCTAGGCTAGGTTAGGCTAGGCTTGGCTTGAGTAGAGTAGATTAGGGTATAGTAAATTAGAGTGGAGAAGGGTAGAGTAGAGAAGAGTAGATTAGGGTAGAGTAGAGCAAGGTTTGGCTATGTTAGGCTTGAGTACAGTGGAGTAGAGTAAAGAAGAGTAGAGCAGAGCAGAGCAGAGTAAAGAAAACCAAAGAAAAGTAGAGCAGAGTAGAGCAGAGTAGAGCAGAGAAGAGCAGAGTATAGTATAGCTAGGTTAGGAAAGTCTAGGCTAAGCTAGCTTAGGATATAGTAGAGTGGAGAAGAGTTAGATTAGGCTTGGCAAGGTTAGGCTATGTTTGAGAAGAGAAGAGTGGAGAAGAGTAGAGTGGAGTAGAGTAGAGTAGAGTAGGGTAGAGTAGAGTAGAGTAGAGCAAGGTTAGGTTAGGGCTAAGCTATGTTAGGCTAGAGTAAAGTAGATCAGAGTAGAGTAAAGTAGAGAAGATAAGAGTAGAGCAAAGTAGTGCAGAACATAGTAGAGTAGAGTATAGTAGAGTATAGTTGAACAGAGCAGAGCAGAGCAAAGTGGAGCAGAGCAGAGCTAGGTTAGTGTATGTTATGATAAGCTAGGCTAGGCTATAGTTGAGTAGAGTAAAGTAAAGAAGCGAAGAATAATGTAAGGTTTGGCTAGGTTAGGCTAGGCTCGACTAGATAGAGTAGAGTAGAGACAAGTAGAGTATATTAGAGTAAGGTAGAGTAGAGCTAGGTTAGGCTAGGCTAGGCTATGGTAGGTTAGGCAAGATTATGCTAGGGTAGAGTAGAGTAAAGTAAAATAGAGTAGAGCAAAATGGAGTATAGGAGAGTAAAGTAGAGCAGAGTAAAGCAGAGTAGAAGAGAAGAGAGCAGAAGAGAGTGAAGCAGAGAAAAGTAAAGCAGAAAAGAGTATAAGAGTAGAGCAGAGAAATGTAGAGTAGAGTAGAGTAGAGCAGAGCAGTATAGAGTAGAGTAGAGTAAAATAGAGCTAGGTAAGGCTATCCTAGGCAAATCTAGGCTTGGCTAGGCTAGAATAGAGAAGAGTAGAGCTAGGTCAGGCTAGGCTAGGCTAAGTTTGGCTAAGCAAGGCTAGTGTAGAAAAGAGTAGGGTAGAGTAGAGTACAATAGAGTAGGTTAAAGTATAGTAAAGCAAGGTTAAGCTATTGGAGGCTATGCAAGGCAAAAATCGAGTAGAGAGGAGTAGAGTAGAGTATAGTAAAGCAAGCTTAGGCTAGGCTAGGTTAGAGTAGAGCTTGCTTAGGCTATGTTAAACTAGGTTAGGCCAAGTATAGTAGTATAGAGTAGAGTAGAGCAGAGCAGAGCAAAGTAGAAAAGAGTAGAGTAGAGTGGAGCTAAGTTATTCAAGGCTAGGTTAGGCTATGCTTAGTTATAGTAGTGTAGAGAGGAGCTAAGTTTTGCTTGGCTAGCTTAGGCTAAGTTAAAGAAGAGTAAAATAGATTAGAATGGAGTGGAGAACACTAGAGTAGAGTGTAGTAGAGCAAAGTAGAGTAGATATGAGCTAAGTGAAGTAAGGCTAAGCTAGGTTAGGCTAGGCTATAATAGAGTAGAGAAGAGTATAGTAAAGCTATGTTAGGCTAGGCTAAGCTAGAGTAAAGAGTAGAGAATAATATAGTTGAGCATGATAGAGTAGAGTAGAGATGGGTAGAGCAGAGAAGTGTGGAGCAGAACACAGTATAATAGAGTAGTAAAGTAGAGTAGAGCTTGGTTAGGCTAGGCTAACCTAGAGTAAAGTAGAGTAGAGTAGAGCTTGGTTAGGCTATGCTATGCTATATTAGAGTAGAGTAAAGTAGTGTAAAGTAGAGTAGAGTAGAGTTGAGTATAATGGAGCTATGTCAGACTAGGCAAGGGTAGGCTAGAATAGAGTAGAGCAGAGTTAGGCTAGGCTAGGCAAGGCTAGAGTAGATTAGTGTAAGGTAGAGCTAGGATAGGCTAGGCTAGGCTAGAATTGAGTAGAGTAGAGTAGAGCAAAGTAGAGCAGAGTAGAGAATAGTAGAGTATACTAGAGTAGAGTAAAGTAGGGTAGAGTAGAGTAGAGTAAAGTAGAATAGAGTAGACTAGAGTAGAGTAGAGTAGAAGAGAGAAAGGGAGGTGATCAGAGTAGAGCAGAGTGAAAGAGTACAGTAGAGCAATATAGAGCAGTGCAAAGCAGAGTAGTGTAGAGCATAGTAGAGTATAACAGATGAGAGCAAGGTTAGGTGGGTTTAGGCAAGGCTTATTTAGGCTAAGTTAGAGTAGAGTAGAGTAGAGTCGAGCTAGCTTCGGCAATGCTAAGATATGCTAAGCAAGACTAGGCTAAGCTAGGCTAGATTAGAGTAAAGTAGTGTAAAGTAGAGTTGAGTAGTGCTAGATTAGGTTAGGCTAGGCTATGCTTATGTATGGTAGAGTATAGTAGAGTAGAGTAGAATAGAATATAGTATAGTAGAGTAGAGTAGAATAGAGAAGTGTATAGTAGAGTTGAGTAGAGTAGAGTATATTAGAGTAGAGGAGCAGAGTAGAGAAGATAAGAGGAGAGGTGAGGGGAAGAGAGGAAAGGAGAGTCGAGGAGAGCATAACAGAGTAGAGTGGATTAGAGTAGAGTAGAGCAGAGAAGAGTGGAGTAGTGAAGGGTAGAGTAGAGCAGAGTAGTGTAGACCACAGCATAGTAGAGAAGAGCAAAGTAGAGTAGAAAAAAGAAGAATAGAGCAGAGCAAAGTTAGGTTGGCTAGGCTAGGCTGGGCTAGAGTAGATTATAGTAGAGCAGAGAAAAGTAAGGTAGAGCAGAGCTAGGGTAGGCTAGGCTATTCTAGAGTAATGCATAGTAGAGTGGAGTAGAGTAGAGTAGAATAGAGAAGAGTATAGTAAAGCAGAGCATAACAAAATAGAACAAAGCAGAGAAAAGTAGACGAGAGTAGAGCTAGTTTAGGCTAAGCTAGAGTAGAGTAGAATCAAATAAAGCAGATTAGAGTATAGTAGAGGAGAGTTAGGTTAGGATAGGCTTGGTAGGGCTAAGTTAGAGTAGAGTAAAGTAGAGTAGAGCTAGGTTAAGCTAGGTTAAGCTAGGTTAGGGTAGGCTTGGCTAAGGTAGGTTAGGCTAGGCTATCTTAGAGTAGATTAGAGTAGAGTAGAGTTGAGTAGAGTAAAGTAGAGTATTTTATAGTAGAGTAGAGCTCGATTTGGTTGGGCTAAGCTAGGTTAGGTTAGGTTAGACTAGGATAGGCTAGGCTTGGCTAGAGTAGAGTATTGTAGAGTTGAGTAGAGCTAGGTTATGCTATGCTAGGTTAGACAAAGCTAGGCTAGGCTAGAGTAAAGTAGAATAGAGTAGAGTAGAGCAAAGAAGAGCAGGGAATAATAGATTAGAGGAGAGCAGAGTAGAGCTTAGTTATGCTAAGCCAGGTTAGGCTAGGCTAAGTAATGCTACACTAGGCTAGGGTAGGTTAGAGTAGAGTCAAGCAGAGCTTTGTGTAGTAGAGCATAGTAGAGTACATTAGAGTAGAGTAGAGCTATGTTAGGGTAGGCTCAGCTAGGCTAGGGTTGGCTAGGATATGGTAGGTTAGGCAGGGCTAGCCTAGAGTAGAATGGAGTAGAATATAGTAAAGTATAGCTAGGTTTGGCAAGGCTAAGCTATGCTAGGCTATGGTACAGAGTAGAGTAGAGTAGGGTAGAGCAGAGTAGAGTAGAGCAAAGCAGGGAAGCGCAAAGAAGAGTAGAGCATAGTAGAGTGAAGCAGAGTAGAGCCGAACTAGGTTAGGCTAAGCTAAGTTAGGCCACACTAGGCTAGGCTAAGCTAGGCAAGGCTAGGCTAGATTAATTAGAGTAAGGTAGAGTAGAGTAGAGCTTGGTTAGGCTATGCTACATTAGGTTAGACTAGCGTAATGTAGAGTAAACTAGAGTAGTGCATAGTAGAGTATAGTAGAGTAGATTTAGGTTAGGTTAGGTTAGGATAGGCTAGTCTAAGCTATGCTAGGCTAGAGTAGGGTAGAGCTAGGTAGGCTAGGCTCAAATAGGCCAGGCTAGAGTAAAGTAAGGTGGAATTGAGTAGAGTAGAGTAGAGTAAAGTAGAGTAGAGTAGGGTGGAGTAGATTATGATAGAGTATAACATAGTAAAGTAGAGTTTAGGAGAGGAGAGGAAAGTTGAGAAGAGCAGAGTAGAGCAAAGCAAAGCAGAGTATAGCAAAGCAAAGTAGAAGAGCATAGTAGAGTAATGTAGAGCATGGCAGAGTAGAGTAGAGTAGAGTAGAGCAGAGTAGAGTAGAGCAGAGTAAGGTAGAGTAGAGCTAGCTTAGGCTTTGTTAGGCAAGGTTAGACTATATTAAAGTAGAGTGGAGTAGAGTAGAGTAGAGCTAGGTTAGGCAAGGCTTGTGTAAGCTAGGCAAGGCTAGTGTAGAGTAGAGTAAAGTAGAAAAAAGTAGAGCTTGGTTCGGCTAAGCTAAGCTAGACTAGGCTAAGCGAGAACAAAGTAGAGTAGGGTAGAGTAGAGAAAAGTTAGGCTAGGCATGGATAGAGTATAGTAGTGAAGAATATAGTAGAGTATAGCAAAGTAGAGAAGAGTAGAGCAGAGCAAAGTAGAGTATCATACAGTGGAGTGGAGTAGAGAAGAGCTAGGTTAGGCTAGGCTAAGTTAAGTAAGCTAGAGTAGATTTAGCAAGGTTGGGTTTTGATAGTCTAGGCTTGGTTTGTATAGAGAAGGTTAAAGTAGTATAAAGAAGAGTAAAGTAGAGTAGAGAAGAGTAAAGTACATTAGGGTGCAGTTGAGCTAGGATAGGCTATGCTAGGCTAGGTTAGGTTAGGCTTATTTTGGCTAGCTAAGCCAGGCTAAGCTAGAGCTAAATCAGGCTAGGCCAGGCTAGTCAAAGCTGGAGTATAATAGAGTAGAGTAGAATAAAGTACAGTATAGCTAGGTTAGGTTATGATAAACTAGGCTTAGCTAGATTAGAGTAGAGTAGAGCATAGTAGAGTAGAGCAGTGTAGAGTAGAATAGAGTAGAGTAGAGGAGAGCAGAGCAGAGGAGAGTAGAGTAGAATAAAGCAAATTTGAGCAAAGCAAAGTAAAACAGAGTAGATAAGAGCAAAGCAAAGTAGAGCAGAGCATTGTAGAGTAAAGCATAGTAGAGTAGAGTAGAGTTAGGTTAGGGTAGGCAAGGCTAGGTTAGGTTAGTGTAGAGTATAGTAGAGTAGAGTAGAGTAAAGAAGAGCTAGGTTAGGCTAGGCAAAGCAAGGCAAGAATAGGCTAGGCTAGAGTAGAATAGAGTTGAGTAGAGTAGAGTAGAGTAGAGCAAAGGTAGGTTTGGCAAGGCTAGAGTGTAATAGAGCATATTAGAGTAGAGTAGAGTAGAATAGAGCAAAGCAGAGAAGAGTAGAGTAGAGCTAGGTTAGGCTAGGCTAGAGTAGAGTTGACTATAGTAGAGTAGAGTAGAGTAGGGCTAGGTTATACTAGATTATGCTAGGCTAAGTTAGAGTGGAGTAGAGTAGAGTAGAATAGATTTTTTTTAGAGTAGGTTAGAGTAAAGTAAAGTAGAGTGGAGTTAGGTTAGGTTAGGCTAGGCTGGGGTAAGTTAGGCTAGGCTGGGGTTTGCTAGGCTAGGCTAGGGATAAGTAGAGTAGAGTAGAGTAGGGTAGAGTAGAGTAGAATAGAGTAGAGCTAGGTTAGGCTAGGCTAAAGTAAGTTAAAGTAGAGTAGAGCATAGTAGAGTAAAGTAGAGTAGAGCAGAGTAGAGTAAAACAGCAAGGAGTAGAGTAAAACAGAGCAGGTAGAGCAAAGTAGAGTAAAGAATGGCAAAGTAGAATAGAACAGAGCAGAGTAGAGTATAGGTAAGTTAGGCTAGGCTATGCTAGGCTAGGTTAGAGTAGAGTAGAGTAGAGAAGAGTAGTGTAGTGTAGAGTAGAACAAAGTAGAGCATTATAGAGTAGAGCAGGGCTAAGCTGAGCTCAACAAAGAAGGGCAGAGCAGAGTAGAGTATAGTAAAAATAGGTAAGATTAGATTAGGCTATGTTAGAGTAGAGCAAAATAGAGTAGAGAAGAAAAAAGTAAAGCATAATAGTGTAGAGCAGAGTAGAGCAGTTTAGAGCAAAAGAGAGAAGAGCGGAGCAAGTGTGGAGTAGAGTATAGTAGAGCAAGATTAGGCTAGGCTAGGCTAAGCTAGCTTAGAGCAGAGTAGAGTAGAGTAGAGTAGAGTGGAGTAGAGTAGGGTATAGTTGGGTAGAGTAAGTAGAGTAGAGTAGAGTATAATGTAATAGAGTAAAGTAGAATAGAGAAGAGACAGGTTGGGCAAAGCTATGCTAAGGTAAGCAAGGCTAGGTTAAAGTAGAGTATAGTAGAGTAAAGAAGAGTAGAGTAGAGCTTGGTTAGGCTAGGCTAGGCTAGAAGAGAGTAGAGTAGAGAAGAGTAGAGAAGAACAAAGCTGAGCAGAGTAGAGCAGAGTGGAGAAGAGTAGAGCAAAGTAGAGAAGAGTAGAGTAGAGTAGTGTAGAGTAGAGTAGAATAAAGTAGAGCAGAGTAGAGTATAATAGAGCCAGGTTTGGCTGAGCAATGCTAGGCAAGGTATGGCGAGGTAGGTTAAAGTTGAGTAAAGTGGAGTGGAGTAGAGTAGAGTAGTATAGAGTAAAGTAGAATAAAGTAGAGTTGAGTATAGTAAAGTATAATAGAGTAGAGTAGAGTTTAGCTCGGTTAGGCTGGGCTAGGCTTGGTTAGGCGAGGCTAGGTTAGGTTAGGCTTGAAGAGTAGAGTAGAGATGAGTAGAGTAGAGAAGATCAGAGTACAGTTGAGTAAAGTATAGTAGAGTAGAGTAATGTAGAGTAGAGTAAACTAGACCTACATTAGGCTAGGCTTGGTTGGGCTATTCTAAACTAGGCTATAGTAGAGAAGAGTATAGTAGAGTAAAGTAGAGTAGAGTAGGGTAGTGTAGAGAAGAGTAAAGTAGAGAAGAGTAGATTAGAATAGATTAGAGTAGAGCAAAGTATAATAGAGTAGAGCAGAGCTAAGTTAACCTAAGTTAAACTAGGCAAGGCTATAGTAGAGTAGAGCAGAGATAGGTTAGTATAAGCCAGGCTAAGCAAGGTTTGAGTAAAGAAGAGCACAGTAGAGAAGAGTAGAGTGGAGTAGAACTAGGTGTGGCTGGGCTAAGCTAGGCAAGGATAGGCTAGGTTTGGCTAGGCTAGGCCAAGCTAGGCTAGAGTAAAATAGAGTAAAGTAGAGCAAGGGTTGGTTATGCTTGGATAAGCTAGAGTACAATAAAGTAGAGTAGAGTAGAAAAGAGCAGAGTAAAGTAGAGTAGAGTAGAGTAGGGAAGAGTGGCACAGTGAAGAGTATAGCAAAGTAGAGCAGTGTAGACTAGAGCATAGTAGAGTAAAGGAGAGTAGAGCAGAGTAGAAAAAAGTAGAGTAGAGCATAGTAGAGTAGAGCTGAGAAGGGTTAGGCAATGTTAGGTAAGGGTAGGCCAAGCTAGTGTATAGTAGAGTAGAGTGTAGTAGAGTAGTGTAGAGTAGAGTAGAGTAGAGCAGAGTAAAGTAGAGCAGAGCAGGGTAGAGTAGTGTAGAGCTAGGTTAGGCTAAGCTAAACTATGCTAGGTTGGAGTAAGGTAGAGAAGAGAAAAAAAGAGAAGAGTTGAGCAGAGCAGAATAGAGTCAAGCATAGGAGAGTAAAGCTAAAGTCAGCTAAGCTGAGCTAACCAGAGAATAGCAGAGAAGAGTATAGTAGTGTTAGGTTAAGGTAGGCTTGGCTAGGCTAGGTTAGAGCAGAGCTGAGTAGGACAAAGTAGAGCAGAGTAGAATAGAGTAGAACATGATAGAGTAGAGCAAAGCAGAACAGAGTAGAATAGCAGAGAGCTAGGCTTGGCTTGGTTAAGCTAAACTAGAGTAGAGTATAATAGAGTAGGGCTAGGATCTACTAGGCTAGGATAGGCTAAGTTAGAGTAGAGAAGTTTAGAGTAGAGTAGAGTAGAGTGGAGTACTATTGAGTATAATAGTGTAGAGCAATGTAGAGTGGAGTAGAGAAGTGTATAGTATAATAGAGTAGAGTAGAGCTAGGTTATGCTAGGCTAGGTTAGGCTAGGCTAGAGTTGAGCAGAGTAGAGAAGAGTGAAGTAGAGTAGAGTAGAGCTTGGTTAGGCTAAGGTAGAGTAGAGTAGAGTAGAGTAGAGCACAACAAAGAGAAGCAAAGCTGAGTAGAGCAGAGCAAAGAAGAGAAGAGCAGATATAGCAGAGTAAAATAAAGATGGATAGAGAAAATTAGAGCAGAATAGAGTAGAGTAGAGCTAGGTTAGGTAGGGCTAAGCTAGGTTAGGTTAGGCTAGGCTAGCTTAGAGTAGAGTTGTCAAGCCCCCACCGACATCAATACCATTAGATCACAAAATGAACATCAGAGTCACGAGATACAATATCTAAGTGAGGACAAATAAACAAACCATAGGTGGGGACCCGACGGTAAGACAAACACTAACTCAAAATCCAAAGTATATATATAAAGACATGTTTTTAAACATTTAATCACACTAAAATTTTCCCTCTCACACATCTCTTGGAAAGGGCTCTCCTGTAACAGCATCATTCCCAGTTCTCAGTGTAGTGATTTCATGACCTGTGATGTAAGCACTAAATGAGATTTTATAAATCTCAGTAGATAAATTCACATAATTAACCAAGGAAATAAAAGGCATAACAAATACCATTAACAAGATGAATGTCATACATACATATAAGGTAATGCCCAATGAAAACCATAAAGAAATGCAAGTTCCTTATATTGTGCTTATTACCGGGCCCAATTCCCTTTGACGCATTATCCTCTGGATCCAATCATAAATGACTGTCCTCTAGCCGGCATCCAACCAAGCACATAACACTAGGCAGATATCTGATCCGAAGATCGATACCCTGCGATCTAACACGCTGAGCCTGGTGTAATCATCATGGAGTCATAGCACATAACACTAGGCAGATATCTGATCCCAAGATCGATACCCTGCGATCCCACACGCTGAGCCTAGTGGTGAGGATAATGTTCTCTGGGAATCCATATTTTTTTTTTTATTTGTCATTTCCCAAACATCAATCCATGCCATATCAAAAGATGTTTCATTCCATATTGTTTCATCTCTTTCTTTGGCATATTGTACAATATTATTTCTTTCCTTTTTAGTTGTCATGCAAATGAAAGAAACATCAACATATAGAACAACCAAACACCATGTAACTAAAAGAAAATCATGTAAAAAAAAATACATAGTAATGTGCTACATCACAGGGTTAGGAATCTATCTACCTCAATTTGCTGTACCAACTGTCTTACTCACTTCTGCTTCTTCTTGATGTCCTACAAGCCCGTAAAATACAACAATAATTAATTTAAATATGCTTATTAGTCAAAACTACTTTCTAAAAGCTTTCCCAAACACACCCTAAAATAATCCAAAAAGATGGGCTTACGCGGCACTGAACTGCCGCTGGACCGCGCGTGCACGCTCGACGCTGGACCGCGCGCGCACGCTCGGCGCTGGACCACCCGCGCAGAAAAGCTTTCTAAAAGCTTTTCCAAACGGCATTTTTCCCAAAATTTCCTTTCGCGGTGCTGGACCGCGGGCTCTCGGCACTGGACCGCGCGTGCTCGGCGCTAGACCGGACGCTCGGTGCGCTGAACCCAGCGCTTGGCGCTGGACCGCGTGCCTCGGCATCCAGTTCAGCAGCGTAACCCGGTCCAGAGCCTGGATCGGTTCACGCCGCTTCCCCCTCTCTCTCTCTCGCATCCGGCGAAACCGAAATTTTTCGTCGGCGCTGGATCGGCCGTTTCATATGCTAAACCGATCGAATATGGCTCGGCTTCCGCCTCTCGATCTCCCCCGCTCACCAGAAAATTTTACACAACCCCGTCGACAGAAATTTATTTCGTACCTTATGGAAATTTAATCGTCGCACTCTGCCACCTCTTCGCCGGCGCTTTTCGCAGAATTGCTTTTTCCAAACGCACCTGGCTCGACTTTTATAGACGCGCTTATCCGTCGGTTCGTGAACCGCGTTTTTCAGAAAACCCCCTCTAAATTTTATATTTGCAAATATATTCTCCGCTAATCGGATTTGAACTAAGACTACATTTAAAATTTACAGATCTATCCTCTACGTTACAAATTTATCTCAAATCTTCAAAAATTCATAATTTATTCATTAGAGCTCCAAAAATTACAAATTAAACATTGTTGGATTCGTCTCACGGAGCTCTTTCTATAAAAAAAATATAAAAATACAAATAAGAGAAAATTAGGGCTGTTACAATCTTCCCTCCTTACAAAAATTTCGTCCCAAAATTTAGAACAGTTCTGGATACCGATTGATCATGTCTGTCTCTACTTTCCATGTAGCTTCTCTTTCTGTTTGACCGTGCCACAAAACTTTAACCATAGGAATAACTTTGTTTTTTAGCTTTTTCTCTTGTCGATCAAGGATCCTCACTGTTTTTTCTGGATAAGTCAGTTCTTTCTTAATTTCGATGTCTGGATCTATATAATTCACCACATGGGAGGGATCTGGAATGTATCTCCTTAAAACTGAGACATGAAAAACATTATGTACTCCTGCCAACTGAGGAGGTAATGCTAACCGATATGCCACTTGTCCAACCCTTTCTAGTATTTGGAAAGGACCAATGAATTTAGGTTTTAATTTTCCTGCCTTTCCAAACCTGATGATACCTTTTGTTGGACTTACTTTAATAAATACATGCTCCCCCTCTTCAAATTCGATCATTCGGTGTTTGATATCATAGTATTTCTTTTGTCTGTCCTGAGCTGCTTTCATTCTTCTTTGAATGGTTTTGATCTTTTCAGTTACTTCTTCCACAAATGCAGGACCCATCAAACTTCTTTCCTTCCCTTCGTTCCAGCATAAAGGTGATTGACATTTTCTACCATAAAGTACTTCATATGGAGCCATTCCAATGCTAGACTGATAACTGTTATTATAGGCAAATTCTACCAGCGGCAAGTGACTTTCCCAATCTCCTCCAAAATCTAAAATACAAAGTCGTAGTAAATCCTCCAAAGTTTTTATAGTTCTTTCTGATTGACCATCTGTTTGAGGATGGAAGGCTGTACTGAACTTTAAACTTGTACCAAAAGCTTGATGTATACTCTTCCAAAAGTGAGAAGTGAATTTAGGGTCTCTATCAGAGATAATAACCTTTGGTATCCCATGCAACTTGACAATTTGTTTTACATATTCTTGAGCTAATTTTTCAGCAGTATAAGTTGTCTTTATAGCAAGAAAATGAGCAGTTTTTGTCAGCCTATCCACAATTACCCAAATCGCGTCATGACCTGCCGGTGATCTTGGCAATCCAACTACAAAATCCATTGCCACTTCCTCCCATTTCCATTCTGGTACCGGTAACGACTGTAGCAATCCTCCAGGCTTTTGTTGTTCTCATTTGACTTGCTGGCAAATTAAACACCTTTGAACCCAATTAGCCACATCTTTCTTTAACCCTGGCCACCAGTATTGTTGTCTCAACTCTTGATACATTTTATTCTCTCCTGGATGTATGGAATATCGAGAGTTGTGAGCTTCTTTTAGTAGTAATTCTTTGAGTTGCTGATGTGTTGGAATACATAATCTATCTTGAAATCGAAGTAGACCCTCCTTATCTAATTTAAATTCAGAGACTTGTTCTTCGTGGACCTTTTGAATTATCTTTTGTAGTTTTGGGTCTTCAGCCTGGTCTTCTTTAATTGACATCAACCAATCTGGTCTTACAGATAAGTGAGCTAGCAATATCGTATTTCTTTGTATTTCAGATTCCAATTACAATTTGTCCATCTCAAAGATCACCTGCCTTTCTTCTGGAATAGTAGTTAATAAACTGTTAGCACTAGCCTTTCTACTAAGAGCATCTGCCACCACATTTGCTTTACCTGGATGACATGTGATTTCCACCTCATAATCTTTAATAAATTCCAACCATCGTCTTTGCCTAAAATTTAATTCCTTTTGAGTGAAGATATATTTTAAACTGTGATGATCAGTAAACATCATACATTTAATTCCATATAAGTAATGTCTCCAAATTTTTAAAGCAAAAATGATAGCTGCTAGCTCCAAATCATGCACAGGATCATTCTTTTCATGTGTCTTAAGTTATCTAGATACACAGGCAATTACTTTGTGATGTTGTATCAATACACAACCTAGCCCTGGCAACGAGGCATCAAGGTATATCTGATAACCTTTTGTGCCTTCTGGCACTGCTAGATTTGGAGCTGTAGTTAATTTCTCTTTCAATATTTGAAACTATTCTCGTAAGCTACATCTCATTCAAATTTTGTTGTCTTTCGTGGTAAATTGGTTAACGGTGTTATAATCTAAGAAAAACCCTTAACAAACTTCCTATAATATCTGGCCAATCCCAAGAAACTTCTGACCTCAGTCACTGTTGTGGGTCTTGGCCAATAGATGATAGTCAAAATCTTTTGTGGATCCACAGAGATCCCTTCTGCACTGACAACTTGTCGTCAAAAAAATGACTTTGGATAACCAAAACTCACATTTCACTAATTTGGCATATAATTGGTTTTCTCTCAAAGTCTGTAGTGTTAAATACAAATGTGTACCATGTTCTTCCAAAGATTTTGAATAAATCAGGATATCATCAATAAAGACAATGATAAAGTGGTCCAAATATTTCTTGAACACTCGATTCATTAAATCCATAAAAGTTGCTGGTGCATTAGTTAGCCCAAAAGGTAGTACTAAGAATTCATAGTGTCCATACATGGTTCTAAAAGCTGTCTTTGGAGCATCTTCCTGCTTGATTTTTAACTAATGATATCCAGATCGCAAATCAACTTTTGAAAATACAACTGCTCCATGTAACTGATCAAACAACTCATCAATCCGAGGCAAAGGATATTTGTTCTTGATGGTGATTTTATTGATTTCTCGATAGTCCACGCACATACGAAGACTACCATCCTTCTTTTTCACAAATAAGATAGGTGCTCCCCATGGGGAGACACTTGGTCTAATAAATCCTTTGTCTAATAATTCTTGTAGTTGTATTTTAAGTTCTTGTAGTTCAGCAGGTGCCATACGATAAGGAGATTTTTAAATTGGCTTAGCACCAGGAATCAATTGAATTTCAAATTCAATTTCTATATTTGGGGGTAACCCTGATAATTCCTCTCAGAAGACATCCAAATATTCTTTAACTATTGGTACTTCTGAGGGTTGACCAAATTGTCTATCCAAGTCCACAATGGAGACAAGACATCCAGCATATCCTTTCTTTAATAGTTTCTGAGCTTTGAGCATAGTTATGATAGGAATTTTTCTCCCTTGGCCAAAATAGATTATTTTATCTTCTCCCGGGATTGGGATTTCAATCCTCTTTTCATAACAATCTATTTTTACTTTATGTTCACACAACCAATCTTGGCATGGATTGGTCAGATAGACTCTGATCTACATTCTCCCATATGTCATTTTTTTACATTTCTCATATCTACTCGTTCCACTTGAACTCAAACTAGCTCTACTAGTGCTCGGTTCATATGGCCTGAACCTATTAGGTCTTGAATGTTTCTTCTCTTGAAAAACTAAGACTACCTCTTTTTCCTGTGAATCTGAATTTAGACTTTAGATGATCAAATCTTTTCTTCTCTTCTTCTTTGCTAGCTACCAACAAACTGAGTTCCAATTCAACTGTGCGGGCATGCTCCAGTAACTCCACATAGTTTGTTGTTCGAACGGCTACTAAAGCTGCCCGAATTTCGTCCCGTAAACCTCGTCGAAACATGTAGCATCGTTGTTCTTCAGGTGTTACTAACTGGGGTACATATTTAGCTAAGTGGGAGAATTTGATTTCATATGCAGTAACTGATAGTTTTTCTTGCCTGAGATTATTCAATTCTTCCCTCATTTTGGCTTTGATTGACAGAGGCATATACCATTGCTCAAATTCTGTTGTAAAATCTTCCCAAGAAATGTCTTTCATTGGTCTGCTAGAAAATCGAAGCCGATGTCGAGAACTCCACCACAATCTGGCAGCATCTTTGAGTACCAAAACTGCCAAGGCCACTTTTCTATCATCCGAGCAAGATATCCCTTCAAAGATAATATTCATTTGCTCTAGCCAATTTTCAGCAATCATGGGATCCTCTTCCCCAGCAAAAGAAGGAGGGTGCATTCGTTGAAATTGGTCAACTACCAAGTCAATCGATGCCTCTTCTCTATGACTACTAGTACCTCCAATGGATCGCAACAAAGAAACTAAGGTTTGCGCTAATTCTTGTTGTGCATCTCCTTGCTGCTCTCTTTCTTGATCCTTCTCTATACTTTCAGATGTAGATCTTTCCATGTCTGAAGTTTATTGCAATCCTATAAAACTACATAAGTTATTTGACAACTAATGCCTAAGTGAGAATTTACACTAAAAAGGCAAATGCATATGCTGTGCTGGTGTCCTCACTCACATTTCCCACCTATTCCTGAACCAAGGCTCTGATACCACCTTGTCAAGCCCCCACCGACATCAATACAATTAGATCACAAAATGAACATCAGAGTCACGAGATACAATTTATAAGTGAGGACAAATAAACAAACCATAGGTGGGGACCCGATGGTAAGACAAACACTGACTCAAAATCCAAAGTATATATATAAAGACATGTTTTTAAACATTTAATCACACTAAAATTTTCCCTCTCACACATCTCTTGGAAAGGGCTCTCCTGTAACAGCATCATTCCCAGTTCTCGGTGTAGTGATTTCATGACCTGTAATGTAAGCACTAAATGAGATTTTATAAATCTCAGTAGATAAATTCACATAATTAACCAAGGAAATAAAAGGCATAACAAATACCATTAACAGTAAAGATGAATGTCATACATACATATAAGGTAATGCCCAATGAAAACCATAAAGAAATGCAAGTTCCTTATATTGTGCTTATTATCGGGCCCAATTCCCTTTGACGCATTATCCTCTGGATCCAATCATAAATGACTGTCCTCTAGCCGGCATCCAACCAAGCACATAACACTAGGCAGATATCTGATCCGAAGATCGATACCCTGCGATCCAACACGCTGAGCCTGGTGTAATCATCATGGAGTCATAGCACATAACACTAGGCAGATATCTGATCCGAAGATCGATACCCTGCGATCCCACACGCTGAGCCTAGTGGTGAGGATAATGTTCTCTGGGAATCCATATTTTTTTTTTTATTTGTCATTTCCCAAACATCAATCCATGCCATATCAAAAGATGTTTCATTCCATATTGTTTCATCTCTTTCTTTGGCATATTGTACAATATTATTTCTTTCCTTTTTAGTTGTCATGCAAATGAAAGAAACATCAACATATAGAACAACCAAACACCATGTAACTAAAAGAAAATCATGTAAAAAAAAATACATAGTAATGTGCTACATCACAGGGTTAGGAATCTATCTACCTCAATTTGCTGTACCAACTGTCTTACTCACTTCTGCTTCTTCTTGATGTCCTACAAGCCCATAAAATACAACAATAATTAATTTAAATATGCTTATTAGTCAAAACTACTTTCTAAAAGCTTTCCCAAACACACCCTAAAATAATCCAAAAAGATGGGCTTACGCGGCACTGAACCGCCGCTGGACCGCGCGTGCACGCTCGACGCTGGACCGCGCGCGCACGCTCGGCGCTGGACCACCCGCGCAGAAAAGCTTTCTAAAAGCTTTTCCAAACGGCATTTTTCCCAAAATTTCCTTTCGCGGTGCTGGACCGCGGGCTCTCGGCACTGGACCGCGCGTGCTCGGCGCTAGACCGGACGCTCGGTGTGCTGAACCCAGCGCTTGGCGCTGGACCGCGTGCCTCGGCATCCAGTTCAGCAGCGTAACCCGGTCCAGAGCCTGGATCGGTTCACGCCGCTTCCCCCTCTCTCTCTCTCGCATCCGGCGAAACCGAAATTTTTCGTCGGCACTGGATCGGCCGTTTCATATGCTAAACCGATCGAATATGGCTCGGCTTCCGCCTCTCGATCTCCCCCGCTCACCAAAAAATTTTACACAACCCCGACGACAGAAATTTATTTCGTACCTTATGGAAATTTAATCGTCGCACTCTGCCACCTCTTCGCCGGCGCTTTTCGCAGAATTGCTTTTTCCAAACGCACCTGGCTCAACTTTTATAGACGCGCTTATCCGTCGGTTCGTGAACCGCGTTTTTCAGAAAACCCCCTCTAAATTTTATATTTGCAAATATATTCTCCGCCAATCGGATTTGAACTAAGACTACATTTAAAATTTACAGATCTATCCTCTACGTTACAAATTTATCTCAAATCTTCAAAAATTCATAATTTATTCATTAGAGCTCCGAAAATTACAAATTAAACATCGTTGGATTCGTCTCACGGAGCTCTTTCTATAAAAAAAATATAAAAATACAAATAAGAGAAAATTAGGGCTGTTACAATCTTCCCTCCTTACAAAAATTTCGTCCCAAAATTTAGAACAGTTCTGGATACCGATTGATCATGTCTGTCTCTACTTTCCATGTAGCTTCTCTTTCTGTTTGACCGTGCCACAAAACTTTAACCATAGGAATAACTTTGTTTTTTAGCTTTTTCTCTTGTCGATCAAGGATCCTCACTGTTTTTTCTGGATAAGTCAGTTCTTTCTTAATTTCGATGTCTGGATCTATATAATTCACCACATGGGAGGGATCTGGAATGTATCTCCTTAAAACTGAGACATGAAAAACATTATGTACTCCTGCCAACTGAGGAGGTAATGCTAACCGATATGCCACTTGTCCAACCCTTTCTAGTATTTGAAAAGGACCAATGAATTTAGGTTTTAATTTTCCTGCCTTTCCAAACCTGATGATACCTTTTGTTGGACTTACTTTAATAAATACATGCTCCCCCTCTTCAAATTCGATCATTCGGTGTTTGATATCATAGTATTTCTTTTGTCTGTCCTGAGCTGCTTTCATTCTTCTTTGAATGGTTTTGATCTTTTCAGTTACTTCTTCCACAAATGCAGGACCCATCAAACTTCTTTCCTTCCCTTCATTCCAGCATAAAGGTGATTGACATTTTCTACCATAAAGTACTTCATATGGAGCCATTCCAATGCTAGACTGATAACTGTTATTATAGGCAAATTCTACCAGCGGCAAGTGACTTTCCCAATCTCCTCCAAAATCTAAAATACAAAGTCGTAGTAAATCCTCCAAAGTTTTTATAGTTCTTTCTGATTGACCATCTGTTTGAGGATGGAAGGCTGTACTGAACTTTAAACTTGTACCAAAAGCTTGATGTATACTCTTCCAAAAGTGAGAAGTGAATTTAGGGTCTCTATCAGAGATAATAACCTTTGGTATCCCATGCAACTTGACAATTTGTTTTACATATTCTTGAGCTAATTTTTCAGCAGTATAAGTTGTCTTTATAGCAAGAAAATGAGCAGTTTTTGTCAGCCTATCCACAATTACCCAAATTGCGTCATGACCTGCCGGTGATCTTGGCAATCCAACTACAAAATCCATTGCCACTTCCTCCCATTTCCATTCTGGTACCGGTAACGACTGTAGCAATCCTCCAGGCTTTTGTTGTTCTCATTTGACTTGCTGGCAAATTAAACACCTTTGAACCCAATTAGCCACATCTTTCTTTAACCCTGGCCACCAGTATTGTTGTCTCAACTCTTGATACATTTTATTCTCTCCTGGATGTATGGAATATCGAGAGTTGTGAGCTTCTTTTAGTAGTAATTCTTTGAGTTGCTGATGTGCTGGAATACATAATCTATCTTGAAATCGAAGTAGACCCTCCTTATCTAATTTAAATTCAGAGACTTGTTCTTCGTGGACCTTTTGAATTATCTTTTGTAGTTTTGGGTCTTCAGCCTGGTCTTCTTTAATTGACATCAACCAATCTGGTCTTACAGATAAGTGAGCTAGCAATATCGTATTTCTTTGTATTTCAGATTCCAATTACAATTTATCCATCTCAAAGATCACCTGTCTTTCTTCTGGAATAGTAGTTAATAAACTGTTAGCACTAGCCTTTCTACTAAGAGCATCTGCCACCACATTTGCTTTACCTGGATGACATGTGATTTCCACCTCATAATCTTTAATAAATTCCAACCATCGTCTTTGCCTAAAATTTAATTCCTTTTGAGTGAAGATATATTTTAAACTGTGATGATCAGTAAACATCATACATTTAATTCCATATAAGTAATGTCTCCAAATTTTTAAAGCAAAAATGATAGCTGCTAGCTCCAAATCATGCACAGGATCATTCTTTTCATGTGTCTTAAGTTATCTAGATACACAGGCAATTACTTTGTGATGTTGTATCAATACACAACCTAGCCCTGGCAACGAGGCATCAAGGTATATCTGATAACCTTTTGTGCCTTCTGGCACTGCTAGATTTGGAGCTGTAGTTAATTTCTCTTTCAATATTTGAAACTATTCTCGTAAGCTACATCTCATTCAAATTTTGTTGTCTTTCGTGGTAAATTGGTTAACGGTGTTATAATCTAAGAAAAACCCTTAACAAACTTCCTATAATATCTGGCCAATCCCAAGAAACTTCTGACCTCAGTCACTGTTGTGGGTCTTGGCCAATAGATGATAGTCAAAATCTTTTGTGGATCCACAGAGATCCCTTCTGCACTGACAACTTGTCGTCAAAAAAATGACTTTGGATAACCAAAACTCACATTTCACTAATTTGGCATATAATTGGTTTTCTCTCAAAGTCTGTAGTGTTAAATACAAATGTGTACCATGTTCTTCCAAAGATTTTGAATAAATCAGGATATCATCAATAAAGACAATGATAAAGTGGTCCAAATATTTCTTGAACACTCGATTCATTAAATCCATAAAAGTTGCTGGTGCATTAGTTAGCCCAAAAGGTAGTACTAAGAATTCATAGTGTCCATACATGGTTCTAAAAGCTGTCTTTGGAGCATCTTCCTGCTTGATTTTTAACTAATGATATCCAGATCGCAAATCAACTTTTGAAAATACAACTGCTCCATGTAACTGATCAAACAACTCATCAATCCGAGGCAAAGGATATTTGTTCTTGATGGTGATTTTATTGATTTCTCGATAGTCCACGCACATACGAAGACTACCATCCTTCTTTTTCACAAATAAGATAGGTGCTCCCCATGGGGAGACACTTGGTCTAATAAATCCTTTGTCTAATAATTCTTGTAGTTGTATTTTAAGTTCTTGTAGTTCAGCAGGTGCCATACGATAAGGAGATTTTTAAATTGGCTTAGCACCAGGAATCAATTGAATTTCAAATTCAATTTCTATATTTGGGGGTAACCCTGATAATTCCTCTCAGAAGACATCCAAATATTCTTTAACTATTGGTACTTCTGAGGGTTGACCAAATTGTCTATCCAAGTCCACAATGGAGACAAGACATCCAGCATATCCTTTCTTTAATAGTTTCTGAGCTTTGAGCATAGTTATGATAGGAATTTTTCTCCCTTGGCCAAAATAGATTATTTTATCTTCTCCCGGGATTGGGATTTCAATCCTCTTTTCATAACAATCTATTTTTACTTTATGTTCACACAACCAATCTTGGCATGGATTGGTCAGATAGACTCTGATCTACATTCTCCCATATGTCATTTTTTTACATTTCTCATATCTACTCGTTCCACTTGAACTCAAACTAGCTCTACTAGTGCTCGGTTCATATGGCCTGAACCTATTAGGTCTTGAATGTTTCTTCTCTTGAAAAACTAAGACTACCTCTTTTTCCTGTGAATCTGAATTTAGACTTTAGATGATCAAATCTTTTCTTCTCTTCTTCTTTGCTAGCTACCAACAAACTGAGTTCCAATTCAACTGTGCGGGCATGCTCCAGTAACTCCACATAGTTTGTTGTTCGAACGGCTACTAAAGCTGCCCGAATTTCGTCCCGTAAACCTCGTCGAAACATGTAGCATCGTTGTTCTTCAGGTGTTACTAACTGGGGTACATATTTAGCTAAGTGGGAGAATTTGATTTCATATGCAGTAATTGATAGTTTTTCTTGCCTGAGATTATTCAATTCTTCCCTCATTTTGGCTTTGATTGACAGAGGCATATACCATTGCTCAAATTCTGTTGTAAAATCTTCCCAAGAAATGTCTTTCATTGGTCTGCTAGAAAATCGAAGCCGATGTCGAGAACTCCACCACAATCTGGCAGCATCTTTGAGTACCAAAACTGCCAAGGCCACTTTTCTATCATCCGAGCAAGATATCCCTTCAAAGATAATATTCATTTGCTCTAGCCAATTTTCAGCAATCATGGGATCCTCTTCCCCAGCAAAAGAAGGAGGGTGCATTCGTTGAAATTGGTCAACTACCAAGTCAATCGATGCCTCTTCTCTATGACTACTAGTACCTCCAATGGATCGCAACAAAGAAACTAAGGTTTGCGCTAATTCTTGTTGTGCATCTCCTTGCTGCTCTCTTTCTTGATCCTGCTCTATACTTTCAAATGTAGATCTTTCCATGTCTGAAGTTTATTGCAATCCTATAAAACTACATAAGTTATTTGACAACTAATGCCTAAGTGAGAATTTACACTAAAAAGGCAAATGCATATGCTGTGCTGGTGTCCTCACTCACATTTCCCACCTATTCCTGAACTAAGGCTCTGATACCACCTTGTCAAGCCCCCACCGACATCAATACCATTAGATCACAAAATGAACATCAGAGTCACGAGATACAATTTATAAGTGAGGACAAATAAACAAACCATAGGTGGGGACCCAATGGTAAGACAAACACTAACTCAAAATCCAAAGTATATATATAAAGACATGTTTTTAAACATTTAATCACACTAAAATTTTCCCTCTCACACATCTCTTGGAAAGGGTTCTCCTGTAACAGCATCATTCCCAGTTCTCGGTGTAGTGATTTCATGACCTGTAATGTAAGCACTAAATGAGATTTTATAAATCTCAGTAGATAAATTCACATAATTAACCAAGGAAATAAAAGGCATAACAAATACCATTAACAGTAAAGATGAATGTCATACATACATATAAGGTAATGCCCAATGAAAACCATAAAGAAATGCAAGTTCCTTATATTGTGCTTATTATCGGGCCCAATTCCCTTTGACGCATTATCCTCTGGATCCAATCATAAATGACTGTCCTCTAGCCGGCATCCAACCAAGCACATAACACTAGGCAGATATCTGATCCAAAGATCGATACCCTGCGATCCAACACGCTGAGCCTAGTGCCACCAGGCAGGTATGGTACCATACCCTGCGATCCAACACGCTGAGCCTGGTGTAATCATCATGGAGTCATAGCACATAACACTAGGCAGATATCTGATCCGAAGATCGATACCCTGCGATCCCACACGCTGAGCCTAGTGGTGAGGATAATGTTCTCTGGGAATCCATTTTTTTTTTTTATTTGTCATTTCCCAAACATCAATCCATGCCATATCAAAAGATGTTTCATGCCATATTGTTTCGTCTCTTTCTTTGGCATATTGTACCATATTATTTCTTTCCTTTTTAGTTGTCATGCAAATGAAAGAAACATCAACATATAGAACAACCAAACACCATGTAACTAAAAGAAATCATGTAAAAAAAAATACATAGTAATGTGCTACATCACAGGGTTAGGAATCTATCTACCTCAATTTGCTGTACCAACTGTCTTACTCACTTCTGCTTCTTCTTGATGTCCTACAAGCCCGTAAAATACAACAATAATTAATTTAAATATGTTTATTAGTCAAAACTGCTTTCTAAAAGCTTTCCCAAACACACCCTAAAATAATCCAAAAAGATGGGCTTACGCGGCACTGAACCGCCGCTGGACCGCGCGCACACACTCGGCGCTGGACCGCGCGCGCACGCTCGGCGCTGGACCGCCCGCGCAGAAAAGCTTTCTAAAAGCTTTTCCAAACGGCATTTTTCCCAAAATTTCCTTTCGCGGTGCTGGACCGCCCGCTTCCAGCACGCTGGACCGCGCGCTCTCGGCGCTGGACCACGCGTGCTCAGCGCTGGACAGGACGCTAGGCGCGCTGAACCCCGCGCGCTTAGCGCTGGACCGAGTGCCTCGGCATCCGGTTCAGCAGCGTAACCCGGTCCAGAGCCTGGACCGGTTCACGCCGCTTCCCCCTCTCTCTCTCTCGCGTCCGGCGAAACCGAAATTTTTCGCCAGCGCTGCCGTTTCATATGCTAAACCGATCGAATATGGCTCGGCTTCCGCCTCTCGATCTCCCCCGCTCACCAGAAAATTTTACACAACCCCGACGACAGAAATTTATTTCGTACCTTATGGAAATTTAATCGTCGCACTCTGCCACCTCTTCGCCAGCGCTTTTCGCAGAATTGCTTTTTCCAAACGCACCTGGCTCGGCTTTTATAGACACGCTTATCCGTCGGTTCGTGAACCGCGTTTTGCAGAAAACCCCCTCTAAATTTTATATTTGCAAATATATTCTCCGCCAATCGGATTTGAACTAAGCCGACATTTAAAATTTACAGATCTATCCTCTACGTTACAAATTTATCTCAAATCTTAAAAAATTCATAATTTATTCATTAGAGCTCCGAAAATTACAAATGAAACATCGTTGGATTCGTCTCAAGGAGCTCTTTCTATAAAAAAATATAAAAATACAAATAAGAGAAAATTAGGGCTGTTACAAGAGTAGAGTTGAGTAGAGGAGAGTAGAGTAGAGTAGAATAGAATAAAGTAAAATAGAGTAGAGTAGAGTATAGTAGGGTAGAGTAGAGTAGAGTAGAGTAGAGCAAGGTTTGGCTAGGCTAGGCTAAGCTTTGCTATGCTAAGTTAAGCAGGGTTGGAGAAGAGTAGAGAAGAGAAGAGAGGAATAATGTAAAGTAGAGTAAAGTAGAATAGTGCTAGGTTAGGCTAGGCTTGGTTAAAGTATAGTAGAGCAAACTAGCATAGAATAAAGTAGAGCAAGGTTGAGCTAGGCTAGGCTAAGCAAAGTTAGACTAGGGCAGATTAGAGTAGAGAAGAGTAGAGCTAGGTTAGGCTGGGATAAGCTAGGCTAAGCTAGATTAGAGTAGAGTATACTAGAGTAGTATATAGTAGAGTAGTGTATTGCTATGGTAGGCTTGACCAAGTTACATTGAGCAAAGCAGAGTAGTTGAGAGCATAACAGAGTAGAGTAGAGAAAAATAGAGTAGAGCAAAGCAGAGCACAGCTAGGTTAGGCAAGCTAGGCTAGGCTAGAGTAAAGTAGAGGTAGGTTTGGCTAGGCTAGGCTAGGAAGGTTTTGAGTTGAGTTGAGTAAAGTAGAGTAGAGTAGAGTAGAGCTAGATTAGGCTTGGCTAGGCTAGGCTAGGCTAGAGTATAATATAGTAAAGTAAAGTAGAGCAAAGCAGAGTAGAGTAGAGCAGAGAATAGTAGAGTAGAGTAGGGAAAAGCAAAAGCTGAGCATAGTAGAGTGAAGGAGAATAGAGTAGAGTAAAGCGAAGTTAGGCTAGGTAAGGCTAGGCTAGGCTAAGGTAGAGTGCAGCTGAGTATAGTAAGGTTAGGCTTGGCTAGGTTAGGGAATGTTAGAGTAAATTATAGTAAAGCTAGTTTTTGTTTGGCTAGGCAAGGTTAGGCTAGGTTATAGTCGAGTAGTGTAGAGTAGAGTAGAGTAGAGCAGAGTAAAGCTCAATTAGGCTTGGCTATGCTAGGTTAGGCAAGAGTAAATTAAGGTTGAGTAGAGTATAGAGTATGGCAAAGTAGAGTAGAGTAAAGCAAGGTATAGCAGAGAAGAGCAGAGTCGAGGAGAGAAGAGAAGAGTATAGAGGAGAAGAGAAGAGCAGAGCAGTGCAAAGCAAAGTAGATCCCATTTGAGGCTAGGCTAGGATAGGCTAGGGAAGAGTAGAGTAGAGTAGAGTAGGTTGAAGTAGAATATAGCAAGGCGAGGCTAGGCTATTCAAGGTTATGGTAGGCTAGGCTAGGTTAAATAAGAGTAGAATAGAGTGGAATAGTATAGAGTAGCATAGAGCTATGTTAGGCTTAACTAGGTAAGAGTAAAGTAAAGTAGTATATAATAGAGTAGAGTAAAGTAGAGTAAGGCCAAGCTAGATTAGGTGAGGTTTGGATAGGTTGAGCTAGGTTAGGCTAGGTCTGGTTGAGCTAGGCTAGGCTAAGCTCGAGTCGAGTAGAGTAGACTGGAGTAAAGTAGAGTTGAGCAGATTACATTATAGAATAGCTGAGTAAGGCTAAGATAGCTTAGGCTAGGCTAGGGCAAGATAAGATAGGCTAGAGTAGAGTAAAGTTGAGTCGTATAAAGCTAATTTAGGTTACTATGCTAGAGTAGAGTAAAATAGAGTAAAGTAAGGCTAGGCTAGGCGTGGCTAGGCTAGGCTAGGCTAGTGTAGTGTAGAGTAGAGTAGGGTAGAGTAGAGTATAATATGGCTGGGCTATGTTTTGTTATGTTAGACTGAGGTAGGTTAGGCAAGGCTAAGTTAGGTTAGGGTAGAGTAGAGTAGAGTAGAGCAGCATAGAGCTAAGATAGGCTTAGCTAGGCTAGAGTGGAATAAAATAGAGCAGAGTAGAGTATAGGAAGGTTAGGCTAGGCTAAGTAAGGTTAGGTTAGGTTGGGCTAGGCTAGAGTAGAGTAGAGTTGGGTAGAGTATAATAAGGCTGGGCTAGGTTGGCTATGCTAGGATAGGTTAAGCTAGAGTGAATTTTAGGAAAGTAGAGGAGCATAGAGCTAAGTTTTGCATAACTAGGCTAGAGTAGAATAAAGTATTATAAAGTGTAATGAAGTAGAGTAAACTAGAGTAGAGTAAAGCAAAACAGAGAAGAGCATAGCATAAAAGTTCAAAGTAGAGCATAATAGAGTAGAGCAGAATATAGTAGAGTAGAGTAGAGCATAGTAAAGTAGAACAGAGTAGAGGAGAGAAGAGTAGAGTAGAGCTATCAGAGCAAAGTAGAGTAGTATAGAGGTAAGTTAGGATTAGCTAAGCTAGACTTGGATAAAATAGAGTAGAGTAGAGCAAGACCAGGCTAGACTAGGCAAGGTTAGCATAAGCTAGGTTAGGCTAGGCTAAAGTAGTGTAGAGTAGGGTAGCGTAGAGTATAGTAAGACTGAGCTTGGCTAGACTAGGTTAGCCTAGGCTAGGTTAGGATAGGCTATGTTTGGCTAAAGTAGAGTAGAGTAGCATAGAGCTAAGTTAGACTTAGCTAAGCTAGAGTAGAATAAAAGGGACTGTGGTAGAGTAGAGCAGAGTAGAGTATAACAGAGTCGAGTAAGGCTAGGCTAAGCAAGGAGACGTTAGGTTATGATAGCTTCGGCTAGACGAGGCTAAGTTCGGTTTAGCTTGGCTAGAGTAGAATAAAATAGAGTAGAGTAGAGTAGTGTAAGATGTGGCTAGGGTAGGTGAGATTATATTAGGTTAGGATAAACTAGGCTAGCTATGCTAGGTTTGAGTAGGGTATGGCAAAGTAGAGTAGAGTAGAGAAGAGCAAAGCAGACTTGAGCATAATAGAGTAGAGTAAAGCAGAGTAAAATAGAGCTACATTAGGCTTGGCTAAGTTAGAGCAGAGTAGAGTAGAGCTAGGTTAGGCTAGGCTAGGCTAGGCTTGGCTAGGTTAGAGTAGAGTAGAATATATTAGAGTTGAGTAGAGTGGAGTTGAATATAACAGAGTAGAGTAGATCAGACTATAGCAAAGTAGAGCTAAGCTAAGCTAGGTAAGGCTAAGCTATGCTAGAGTAGAGTAGAGTAGACCTACATAGGGTAGGCTATGCTAGGCTTTGTTAGATTAGAGTAGAGTAGAGTGGAATAAAGCAATGTACAGTAGAGTAGAACAAGGTTTGGCTAGGTTAGGACAGCCCCAGTTATGATAGGCCCAAACATAATAGAATAGAGTGGAGTAGAGTAGAGCTAGGTTGGGTTCTATAAGGCTAGTTTAGAGCAAAATAGCATAGAGTAGAGTAGAGAAGGATAGAGCAAAGCAGAGTAGAGCAAAGAAGAGTAGAGCAGAGCAGAGCAAAATAGTAGAGTAGCATAGAGTAGATGGAGCAGAGTAGAGCAAAGTAATAAAAAATGAGCAGAGCATAGTAGAGTAGAGTAGAGCTAGGTTAGGCTAAGCTAGGCTAGAGTAGAGTAGAGTAGAGTACAATAGATCTAGGTTAGGTTAGGTTTGAGTAAAGTTGAGTAGAGTAGAGTAGAAAAGAGTAGAGCTAGGTTAGGCTAGGCTAAGCTAGTCTAGGCCAGAGTATAGTAGAGTAGAGTAGAGTATAGTAGAGTATAATATAATAGATTAGTGCAGGGTAGAGTAGAGCTAGTTATGCTAGGTTAGGCTTGGCAAGGCTAGGCAAGGCTAGGTTAGGCTAGTCCAGAGTAGAGTAGACTAGAGCTAAGTTAGGTTAGGCTTTACTAGGCTAAGCTAGGCTAGAGTTAAATGGAATAGAGTGGAGCAGAGCTGAGTAGAGCTGAGTAAAGTAAAGTAAAGCTAGGTTAGGTTAAACTAAGCTAGACTGAAGTAGAGTAGACTACAGTAGAGTATAGCATAGTGGAGTAGAGTAGAGCACAATAGAGTAGAGAAGAGTTTAACAAAGCAGAGTGGATTAAAGTGGAGTAGAGTAGAATAGAGTAGAGTAGATTAGAGTATAGTAGAGTAGAGTAGATTAGAGAAGAGTAGAGCTATGTTAGGCTAGGTTAGGCTACATGAGGCTAGGCTAGGTTAGATTAGAGTAGAGTAGAGTAGAGCAGGGAAGAGTAGAGCTAGGTTAGGCTTGGTTAGGGTAGGTTAGAGTAGAGTAGAGCAGAGTTGAGTTGAGTAGAGTAATGTAGGATAAAGCTATGTTAAGCTTAGCTTGGCTAGAGTAAAATAAAATAGAGTAGAGTAAAGTAGAGTATTGTAAAGTAAGACTAAGCTAGGCATGGCTAGGCTAGGTTAGGCTAGGTTAGAGTAGAGTAGACTATAATAGGGTGTAGTAGAGTATAGTAAGGCTTGGCTAACTAGGCTAGGTTAGGCTAAGCTAGGCTAGGCTAGGTTAGGATAGGCTAGAGTAGAATAGAGTAAAGTTGAGTGGCATAGAGCTATGTTAAATTAGCAAGGCTAGAGTTGATTAAAATAGATTAGAGTATAGCAGAGTAGAGCAAAGCAGAGCAAGGCTAGGCTAGACTAAGCTAGGTTAGGTTAGGCTAGGCTAGGCTTGAGGATAGTAGAGTAGGGTAGAGTATAGTAAGACTTAGCTAGGCTAGGCTAGGTTAGGTTAGGCTAGGTTAGGATAGGCTATATTAGGCTAGTGTAGAGTAGAGTAACATAATGCTAAGCTAGGTTTAGCTAAGCTAGTGTAGAATAAAGTAGAGTATAGTTGATATAGTAGAGTAGAGTAGAGTATAATAGAGCAGAGAAGGCTAGGCAAAGCTAGGCAAGGTTAGGTTAGGATAGGTTAGGAAACAAGGCATGGTAAGGCTAAACTAGGCAAGGGTGTGTAGAGAAGAGTAGAGTAGGGTAGAGTATATTAGCATAAGGCTAAGTTAAGCTTAAGTTGGCTATAGTAGAATAAAATAGAGTAAAGTAGAATAAGGTTTGGCTCGACTAGGGAGGTTAGATTAAGTTAGGCTAAACTAGGCTATGCTAGGCTAAGTTTGAGTAGGGCATAGTTGAGTAGAGAAGAGTAGAGCAGGACTAGGTTAGGTTAGGCTATGCTAGGATAAGGTACAATAGACTAGAGAAGTGAAGAGCTTAGAAAAGCAGAGAAGACCAGAGTAGAGTAGAGTAATATAGAGTAGAGTAGAGCAACGTAGAGTAGAGCAGAGTAGAGTTAGGATGGGCTAAGCAATGCTAGACTAGGCAAGGCTAGGCTAGGCTAAGCTTGGCTAGAGTAGAGTAGAATATAGTAGAGCTAGGTTAGGCGAGGTTAGGCTAGGCAAGTTTACAATAGAGTAGAGTAATGCTAGGTTAGGTTAGGCTAGGAAAGTATAGGCTAAGCAAGGCTAGGCTCAAGTAGTATAGAGTAGAGTATAGAAGTGTAGAGTTTAGCTTTATTAGGCTAGGGAAGGCTAATTTAGGCTAAGCTTTAGTAGAGTATTGTAAAGTAGAGTAGAAGAGAGTAGAGAATAATATAGAAAAAAAGAGTAGAATTGAGAAGAGCAGAGTAGAGCATAGAAGAGCTGAGAAGAGTAGAGCAGAGTAGAGTAGGGCTTCGTTAGGCTAAGCTAGGCTAGGTTAGTCTACATTAGAGTAGAGTAGAGAAGGGGAGAGTAGAGTAAAATAGAGTATAGTAGGGTAGAGTAGAGTAGAGCACGATTGAGCTAGGCTTGTCTAGTCTAGATGAAGCAAGGTTAGGCTAGGCTCGAGTAGAGTAGAGTTGAGTAGAGCAAGGTTAGGGTAGGCTATGCTGGCTAGGCTTGGCAAAGTAGAGTAAAGTATAGCTGAGTAGAGTAGAGTAGAGAAAAGGAGAGTTGAGCAAAGCTAGGTTAGCCTAAGCTAGGCTGGAGTAGAGTAGAGTACAGTAGAGTATAGCAAAGTAGAGTAGAGCAAGGAACTATAAATAAAAGTAGAGTAGAGAAGTGGAGAGCATATTAGAGTAGAGATAAGAAGAGTAGAGTATAGCTAGGTTAGGTTGGGCTAGGTTTGGCAAGGCGAGGCTAGGTTAAAGTCGAGTCGAGTAGAGAAGAGTAGAGTGGAGTAAATCTAAGTTTGTTTAGGCTAGACTATGCTTGGGTAGAGTAGAGTGGAGAAGGATAGAGCAGAGTTGAGAGGAGTAGTGATAGTAGAGCAGAGTGAAGCAGAGTAGAGTAGAGTAGAGTATAGTAGAGCAGCACAGAGTACGGTTAGGTTAGGCTAGGTTAGAACAGAGTAGAGTAGACTACATTATAGTAAAGTTGAGCTTGGTTAGGCTAGGCTAGACTAGGCAAGGATAAACAAGGCTAGAGTAGAGTAGCATAGAGTTGAGTAGAGTAGAGAAGAGCAGAGCTGAGAAGAGCAGAGCAAATCAAAGTAGAGCTGAGCAGAGAAGAGCAGAGTAGAGTAAAGCTAAGTAGAGTAGGGCAGAGTAGAGAAGAGAAGAGTAGAGCAATGCAAAGCAGGGTAGAGCAGAGCATAGAAGAGTAGAGAAGTGTCGAGTAGAGAAGAGAAGAGTCGAGCATAACAGAGTAGAGGAGAGTAGAGTAGAGCACAGCAGAGTAGAGCATAGTAGAGAAGAGCTAACTTTGGTTAGGCTAGGATAGAGTAGAGTAGAATAGAGCTAAGTTAGGCTAGGCTAAGCTTGGTTTGGTTAGAGTAGAGTAGTGTAGATTAGAGTAGAGTAGAGTAGAGTGGAGTAAAGGAGAGCAGGGTAGAGTAGAGCTAGGTTAGGTTAGGTCAGGCTAGGTAAGGCTAGGCTAGGTTAAGCAAGGCGAAGCTAGGCTAGTCTACATTAGAATTGAGTGGAGTAGAGTAAAGTAGAGTAAAGTGAAGTAGGGCAAGGTTGGGCTAGGCTAGGCTAGAGTATAATAGAGTAGAGTAGAGAAGAGTAAAGTAGAGTCGAGCAAAGCAGAGTATAATAGGACTGTGCCGAGTTAGGTGAGGCTAGGCTTGGGTAGGCTATAGTAGAGTAGAGAAGTGTAGAGCTTGGATAGACTAGGCAAAGCAAGGCTATACTAAATTAAATTAGAGTAGAGTGAAGTAGAGTAGAGTAGAATAGAATAGAGTATAGGATAGTAGAGTAGAGTTTTGTATAGTAGAGCAGAGTAGATTTTTGTATTGCTAAACCAGTCTAGGGTAGGCCAGGCTAAGCTAGGCTAAAGTAAAGTAGAGTAGAGAATCATAGAGAATAGTAGAGTAGAGTAGAGCTCGATTAGCCAAGGCTAGTCTTGGCTAGGCTAGGATAGAGTAGAGTAGAGAAGAGCACAACAGAGAAAAGCAGAGTATAATTTAGAAAACTGTAGTAGAGTAGAGCAGAGTAGAGAAATAGAGTAGAGTATAACAGAGTAGAGCAAAGTAGAGCAAAGTAGAGCAAAGCATAGAAGAACTAAGTTAGGCTAAGCTATACTAAGTTAGGCTAGGCTAGGCTAGGTTCGAGTAGAGTTGAGTATAGTGTAGTATAGTATAGTAGAGTTATGTTTGGCTAGGCTAGGTTAGGCTAGGCTAGAGTAAAATAAAGTGGAGAAGAGAAGAGCAAAACTGGGAAAAGTATAGTAGAATTGAGTAGTGTAGAGTAGAGCACAACTAGGTTAGGCTTGGCAAGGCTCGAGTAGGGTAGAGTAGAGTAGAGTGAGGTTAGGCTAGGCTAAGCTAGGTTTGGTTAGAGTAGAGTGGAGTCACGTATGGTAGAGTAGAGGATAGCATAGTAGAGTAGAGCGAAGAAGAGTAGATAGAGTGGAGCAGAATAGAGTAGAGAAAAGTAAAGCATAGTTGAACAGAGTAGAGTAGTGATAAGCAAAGCAAGGTTTGGCTAGGCTAAGCTCTAGTAGGCTAAGTTTGGCTAGGTTAGAGTATAGTAGAGTGAGTAGAGTAAAAAAGAGTAGAGTACAAATAGGATAGGCTATGTTAGAGTAGAGTAGAGTAGAGTGTACTAGATTAGAGTATAGGAGAGTTAGGTTTGGCTAGAATAGGCTCTGATATACAAGGCTAGGCTATGCTAGGCTAGAGTAGAGTAGAGTAGAGTAGAGCTACGTTATGCTAGACTAGGCTAGAGCACAATAGAGAATAGTAGAATAGTGTAGAGCAGAGCTTCACAGAGTTAGGTTAGGCATAGCTAGCTGAGGGTAGATAAAGCTTGGCAAGGCTAGGCTAAGCTAGGCTAGAGTAGAGTAGAGCAAAGTCGAGCTAGGTTAGGGTAGCTAGGCTAAGCTAAGTTAGAGTATAGTAGAGTAGAGTATAGTAGTGTAAAGCTCATTTAAGTCTGGCTAGGCTAGAGTAAAGAAGAGTAGAGTAGAGCAGAGTAGAGTAGAGTAAGGCTCAGTTAAGCAAGGCTAGGCCAGGCTAAGAAAGGCTAGAGTGGAATTGAGTAGAGTTGAGTAGTGCATAAAAGAGAAAAGTAGAGAAAAGTATAGCAGAATAGAGTAGAGAATAGTAGAGTAGAGTAGAGCAGAGCAGAGTAGAGCAGAGTTGAGTTGAGTAGAGTAGAGTAGAGCTAGGTTAGTTTATGCTAAGCTAGTTTAGAGTAAAGTAGAGTAGAGTAAAGTAGAATAGCATAGAGTGGAGTAGAGTAGAGTATAGTAGAGTATAGTAGAGTTGAGTAGAGGTTGGTTAGGCTAAGATATGTGAGGCTAGGTTAGGCGAGGCTAGAGTAGAGTGAGTAGAGTAGAGTGGAGTAGGGTCAAGCTAGGTTAGGTTTGGCTAGGCTAGGCTAGGATAGGTTAGGTTAGGCTACATTAGGCAGGGTTTAGCTTTGCAAAATAAGAGTAGAGTAGAGCAAAGCAGAGAAGAGTAGAGTAGAACAAAGATGAGTGTAGGGTAGCATAGAGAAGCATAGAGAATAGTAGATTAGAGTAGAGCAAAGCTAGGTTAGGCTAGGTTTAGTTAGGCTAAGCTAAGCTAGGATAGGCAAGGCTAGAGGAGAGTAGAGTAGAATAGAGCATAGTAGATTAGAGAATAGCAGAGTAGAGCAGAGCACAATAGAATATAGTGGAGTAGAGTAGGGCAAAGTAGAGCAGAGTAAAGCATAGAAGTGCAGAGCTATGCAAGGCTAATTGAGGCTAGAGCAGACTAGAGTAGAGCTTGGTTAGGCTAGGCTAGGTTAAGTAAGACTAAACTAGGCTATAGTAGAGTAAAGAAAAGTAGAGAAGAGTAGAGTATGGTAGAGTAGAGCAGAGAGTAGTAGAGTAGAGCAAAGTAGAATAGAGTAGAGCTAGGTTAGGCTAAGGTAGTATGGAGAAGAGTAGGGTTAAGTTAGGCTTGGCTGGGTTAGAGTAGAGTTGACTAGAGTATAGTAGAGTAGAATCTATTTTAGTAGGGTAGAGTAGGGTAGAGTAGACGAGAGTATAGTAGAGTGGAGTAGAGTAGAGTAGAGTAGAGCTAGATTAGGTAAGGCTAGGTTAGGCGAGGCTAGGATAGGTTAGGCTAAGCAAGGCTAGGCTAGGGTAGAGATGATTCGAGTATTAGAGTATACCATGATTAGGCTAGCCTATGCTAGGCTAGGCTAGAGTATAATAGAGTAGAGTAGAGTAGAGTAGAAAAAAGTAAAGTAGAGTAGAGTAAAGAAGTGGAAAGTAAAGCAGAGGATAGCAAAGCAAAGAAGAGCAGAGTAGAGTTGAGCAATGCTGTGTAAGGCATAGTAGAGCAGAGCAATGCAGAGTAGAGCAAAGCAGAGTTGAGTAGAGCAGAGTGTAGATAGGTTATTCTATGCTGGGCTATGCTAGTCTAGACTAGGCTAGAGTAAAGTAGAGTAGAGTAGAGTAGAGTAGAGCTCAGTTAGGCTTGACAAGAGTAGAGTATAGTAGAGTTGAGTAGAATAAAGCTAGATTCGGTAAGGCTAAGTTAGGTTGTGCCAGAGTAGAGTAGAGTAGAGCAGAGTAGAGTGGAGTAGGGTAGAGTAGAGGAGAGTAGAGTAAAGTAAATTAGAGAAGAGTAAAGTATAGAAGATGAGAAGAGAGGAGAGGATAGAAGAGTAGAGGTGATAAGAGGAGAGCAGAGTAGAGTTAAGTTGAGTAGAGCTAGGTTAAGCTAGGCTAAAGAAGAGTAGAGTAGAGTAGTATAGAGTAAAGCAGAGTAAAGAAGAGAACTATAGAGCATAGTCGAGCAGAAGAGAGTAGAGTAGAGCCAAGAAGAGTAGAGTAGAGCAGAGTATAGCTAGGTTAGGCTAAGCTAGGCTAGGTTAAGCTAGGTTAGATTAGAGTAGAGTAGAGCTAGGTTAAGCTAGCTATGGTAGGCAAGGTTAGGTTAGCCTCAAGCAGAGTAGAGTAGAGTAGAGTAGAGTTGAGTAAAGCTTGGTAAGGCAAGGCTATGCTAGGCCAAGCTTCGCTAAAGTTGAGTAAAGTAGAGTAAGGAGTAGAAGAATAGAGCAGAGTAAGGTAGAGCAGAGCTAGGTCAGGCTAGGCTAGAGTTGAGTAGAGTTGGGTAGAGTAGAGTAGAGCTAGGTTAAGTTAGGCTAGGCTAGGTTGGGCTAGGCTAGAGTATAGTAGAGTAGAGTAGGGTAGAGCAGAATGGAGAAGAGTAGAGCAGACCAAGGTAGAGTAGAGTTGAGCAGAGTAGAGCAGACCATAGTAGAGTAGATTAGAACAGAGTAGAGTAGAGTAGAATAAAGTAAAGAAAAGTAGAGCAGAGTTTAGAAGAGTAGAAAAGAGTATCATATAGTAGAGCAAAGTATAGTAGAGTAGAGTAGAGAAGTGATAAGTGAGGCTAGGCTAGGTTAGAGCATAGTAGAGTAGGTTAAGGTAGAGCTTGGTTAGGTTAGGCTAGACAAGGCTAGGCTAAACTTTGCTAGAGTAGAGTAGATTAGAGTGAAGTAGAGTAGAGCTGACTAGAGTTGAGTAGAGCAGAGTATAGTAGAAAAGGGTAGAGTAAAGCAAAGTAGAGTAAAGTAGAGCAATGTTGAGTAGAGCAGAGTAGAGTAGAGCAAAGTAGAGAAGAGTAGAGAAGCAGTGCTACGTTAGGCTAAGCTTGGATAGAGGAGAGTGTAGAACTAAGTTAGGTTAAGCTAACTAGGCTAGGTTAAAGTAGACTAGCAAAGAGTATAGTAGAGTAGAGCTATGTTAGGCTAGGTTAAGCTTGGATAGGATGTTTTAGGTTAGGTTAGGCTAGGCTAGGGTTTGCAAGAGTAGAGTAGAGTTGAGTAGAGTAGAATAGAGTAGAGTAGAGTAGAGTAGAGTAAAGTAGAGAAGAGTAAGGCAGAGCAAAGTATGTAGAGCTAAGCTAGGATAAGTTAGGCTAGGAAAAATTAGAGTAGAGTATAATGAGTAAAGTATAGAAGAGTAGAGTAGGGTAGAATAGAGCAAGGTTAAGTTGTGTTAAGCTAGGCTATCTTCAGCGAGGCTAGCCTAGAGTTGAACATAGTAGATTACAGTAGAGTAGGGCACTATAAAGTATAGTAGAGTATAGCTGGGTTAGGGTAGGATAGCTTAGGTTACTCTATAAAATAGTAGAATATAGAAGAGTAGAGTAGAGCAGAGTAGAGAAAATAAGAGTAGGGTAGAGTAGAGCAGAGTAGAGTAGAGTAGAGTTGAGCAAGCTAGGTTTAGGTTATGCTAAGCTAAGCTAGGTTAGAGAATAGTAGAGTAAAGTAGAGTTAGGTTAGGCTAACCTAGGCTTGGTTAAGATAGAGTAGAGTAAAGAAGATTAGAGTTGAGTAGAGTAGAGTAAATTAGAATAGAGTAAGGTTATGATAAGCTAGGGTATGCTCGGCTCAGCTCTGCTAGGCTAGAGTAGAGTGGATTAGAGCAGAGTAGAGTAGAGTAGAGTAGAAAAGAGTAGAGGAGAGCAGAGTAGAGAAGAGTAGAGCAGTGTAACACAGAGTAGAGCAGAGCAAAGTAGAGTAGACGAGAGGAGAGGAGAGTAGAGGTCTGTAGAGCATAGAAAGAGAGAGCAGAGTAGAGCGAAGAAAAATAAAGCAGAGTAGAGAAGAGAAAAGCATAGTAGATTTTAAAAAAGAAGAGCAAAGTAAAGTAGAGTAGAGTTAGGTTAGACTAGGCTAGGCTAGGCTAGAGTTGAGTAGGGTAGAGTAGAGTAGAGTGGAGTAAGGTTGAGCTAGGTTCGGTTAGGCTAGGATAAGTAGAGATGAGTAGAGTTGAACTAGGTTAAGCTAGGCTTGGCTAGGCTAGGATAGGCTAGACTAGGCAAGGCTAGAGTAGAGTAGAGTAGGGTAGAGTAGAGTAGAGAAGAGCAGAGTAGAGCTAGGTTAGGCTTGGCTAAGCTAAATTATAGTAGTATAGAGTAGAGTAAAGAAGAGTCGAGGATAGTAGGGTAGAGTAAAGCAAAGTAGTGCAGAGTAGAGTAGATCTAAGAAGAGATGAGTAAAGGAGAGTAAAGAAGAGTAGACTAAAGTAGAGTTAGATAAGGTTAGGCTAAGCTAGGTTAGAGTAAAGTAGAGTAGAGCTAGGTTAAGTTAGGCTAGGCTAGGTTACGTTATAATAGATTAGACCAGAGTTTAGTAGAGTGCAATAGAGTAGAGCTACTTTAGGCTTTGCTAGGCTAAGCTAAGTTTGTCTATGATAGGCTAGGCTAGAGTAGAGGAGAGTTGAGTAGAGTGGAGTAGAGTAGAGTAGAATAGGATAGAGTAGAGCTAAGTTAGGGTAGAAGAGGCTAGGATAAGCTAGAGTAGAGTAGATTAGAGTATAGTAGAGCTAAATTAGGCTAGGCTGGGCAAGGCTAAGCTAGATTAGAGTAGAGTAGAGAAGAGTAAAGTAGAGTAGAGGTGAGTAGAGTAGAGTAAATTAGAGTAGAGTAAAGTAGAGTAGAGTAGAGTAGAGTAGAGTAGAATATAGGAGAAGAGAGGAAAGGAGAGTAGAGTAGAGCAGAGAAAAGCAGAGTAGAGCAGAGTAGAGTAGAAGTGCAGAGTAGAGAAATATCAGCAGAGAAGAGTTGCATAGAGCAGTGCATAGTAGAGCAGAGTAGAGTAAAGTAGAGGTAATTCAAGCTATGCTAGGCCAATCTAGGCTAGGCTAGGCTAGAGTAGAGCAGAGTAGAGTAGAGTAGAGCTAGGTTTGGCTAGGCTAGGCTAAGGTAGGGTTGGCTAGGTTATGCTAGGTTAGGCTAGGAGAGGATAGGCTAGGCAAGGCTAGTCTATAGTAGAATAGAGAAGAGTAGAGGAGACTAGAGTAAAGTAGAGTAGAGCAAGGTTAAGATAGAGTATAGTAGAGTAGAGTAAAATAGAGTAGAGTAGAATAAAGAAGAGCATAACAAAGTAGAGCAGAGCAAAGAAGTGTAGAGCAATACAGAGTAGAGTAGAGCATAGTAGAGCAAAGCAGAGCAGATTAAAGCTCAGTTAGACTATGCTAGGTAAAGTAGGCTAAGCTAGAGTAGTGTAGATTAGAGCTATGTTTAGCTTGGCTGGGCTAGGCTTGGTAAGAGTAGAGTAGAGTGGAGTAAAGTAGAGTAGAGAAGAGTAAAATAAAGTAGAGTAGAGTAGAGCTAGGTTAGGCCAGGCTAGGCTATGGAAGCTAGGCTAGGCTTGGTAAGGCGAGGTTAGGCTAGGAGGGGCTAAGCTAGTCTATAGTAGAGTAGAGTAGAGCTAGGTTAGGCTAGGCTAGACTACATTACATTAGAGTAGAGCAAGGTATAGTAGAGTAGACCATAGTAGAATAGAGTAGAGTAGAGCAAAAAAAGGTTAGGGTAGACAAGGCTAAGCTAAGCTTAGCTGTTGTAAAGTAGAGCAGAGTAGAGTAAAGCTAAGTTAGGCTAAGCTAGGCTAAGTGATTGTAGAACAGAGTAGAGTATAGTAGAGTACAATAGAGTCAAATTGAGTAAAGTATAATAGTGTAGAGTAGAGCTAAGTTATGCTTGGCTAGGTAAGGATATGCTATGCTATCGTAGGCTCGGCTAAAGTAGAGTAGAGTAGAGTAGAGCAAGATTGGACAAGAATAAGCTAGGCAAAGATAGAGTAGAATATAGTGCACCAGAGTAGAGTATAGTAGAGTAGTGGAAAGTAGAGTAGAGTAGAACAGAGAAGAGTAGAGAAGAGTAGAATAGAGCAGAGCAAAGTAGAGTAGAAATTAACAAGATAGACTAGAGTAGAGTAGAGTAGAGTAGAGCTTGGTTAGGCTAAGTAAGGCTAGGCGAGGCTAAGCTTGGTTAAGGTATTATAGAGTAGAGCAAAGTAGAGTAGAGCTAGGTTAGGCTAGGCTAGGATATGCTAAGCATGGTTAGGCTATGTTAGAGTAGAGTATAGTAGAGTAGAGTAAAGCTAGGTTAGGTTTGGCTAGGCTAGGTTAGGCTAGAGTAGGGTAGAGTAGGGTAGAGCAGAATAGAGTAGAGTATAACAAGCAGAGCAAACTAGAGTAGAGTAGACAAGAGTAGAGTAAAACATAGTAGAGTTGAGTAGAGTAGAGCAGAGCAAACCAGAATAAAGCAGAGCTAGGTTAGTCAAGGTTAGGCTAGGCTAGGCTAGAGTAGAGTAGAGTAGAGAAGAAGAGAGCTAGGTTAAGTTAGAATAGAGTAGAGTATAATAGAGTTAAGTAGAGTAAAGCTAGGTTAGGATATGCTAGGCTAGGCTAGGCATGGCTAGGTTAGGTTTGGCTAGGCTAGAGTAGAGTAGTGCAGAGTAGAGTAATGAAAAGTAAATTATAGTAGAGCAGAGTAGAGTAGAGCAGGGCTGAGCATAGCAGAGAAGAGCAAAGTAGAGCAGAGCAGAGTTAAATAGAGCTAGGCTAGGCTAGACTAGGCTAGAGTAGAGTAGACAAGAGCAAGTTTATGCTAGGCAAGGTTAGAGAAGAGTTGAGTAGAGTAGACTACAGTGGAGTAGAGTAGAGCAGAGTAGAGAAGTGCAGAGCTTAGCATTGCACAGTAGTGTAGAGCTAGGCTAGGCAAGGATATGGTTGACTAAGCTAGGCTATGCTAGAGTAGAGTAGAGGAGTTGAGTTGAGTAGAGCTAGGTTTGGCTAGGCTACAATACATAGTAGAGAAGAGTAGAGGAGAGAAGAGTAGAGTAGAGTAGAGTAGAGCAGAGTAAAGAAGTGCAGAGCATAGCATAGCATAATAGAGCAGAGCAGAGTAGTGTAGAGTTAGGTTACACTTGGCTAGTCTAGTTTAGGATTTGCTAGGCTAGGCAAGGCTAGAGTAGAGAAGAGTAAAGTAGAGTGGAGTAGAGCTTGGTTAGGATAGGCAAGGTTATATTAGAGTAGAGTAGAGTATAGTAGAGTCGTGTATAATAGAGTTTGGTTATTCTAGGCAAGGTTAGGTCAGGCTAGAGTAGGCTAGAGTAGAGTAGAGTAGAGTAGAGCAGAGTAGAGCAGAGTAGTGTAGAGTAGCATAGTATAGAGCAGAGTAGAGAAAAGTAGAGCTAGGTTAGGCTATGGTAGGCTAGGCTAGAGAAGAGTAGAGTAGAGTAGAGTAAGGTAGAGTAGAGTAGAGCTAGGTTAGTTTAGGGTAGACTAGGGTAGGCCAAGTTAGGCTAGCCTAAGCTTGGCTTGGGAAGAGTAGAGTAGAGTAGAGTATGATAAGGCTTGGCTAGTGTAGAGTAAAGTGGAGTTGAGTAGATTAGAATTGAGTAGATTAGAGTAATGTACAGAAGTGTAGAGTAGATTAGAGTAAAGCAGAGTAGAGTTGAGTAGAGTAGGGTAGAGTAGAGAAGACGAGATGAGAGGAGAAAATAGGAGAGGAAAGCTTGACAGAGTTGAGTAAAGCATAATAGAGTAGAGCAGAACATAGCAAAGTAGTGCAGAACAAAGTAAAGTTGAGTGTAGTTGAGCAAAGTGCACAAGAGCATAGTAGAGAAGAGCAAAATAGAGTAGAAGAGAGAAAAGTAGAGTTAAAAAAGTAAAGTAGAGTAGAGCAGAGTAGAGTAGAGCTAGGTTAGGCTAGGTTAGGCTAGGCTAAACTAGGTTAAAGTAGAGTAGAGTAGAGTTGAGTAGAGTTAAGTAGAGTAGAGTAGAGTAGAGTAGAGAGACCTATGTTAGGCTAAGTTAGGCTAGAGTAGAATAGAGCTAGGTTCGGTTAGGCCAAGCTAGAGTACAGTAGAGCAGAGTAGAGTAGACTAAAGAAGATTAGAGCATAGTAAAGTAGACTATAGTAGAGTAGAGCAGAGTAGAGCAGAGAAAAGTAGAGAAGAGTAGAGTAGAGAACATATATAACAGAACAGAGTAGAGCAAAGCAGAGTAGACTAGAGCAGAGCTAGGTTAGCCAGCCTTGGTTAGGCAAGGCAAGGCTAAAGTAGCATAGAGTGGAATAGAGTAGAGAATAGTAGAGTAGAGTAGAGCTTAGGATAGGCGAGGGCTAGGCTTAGTTAGAGTAGAGTATAATAAAGTAGAGTAGAGCTAGGCTAGGCTAGATTAGGCTAGGTTATGCTAGGCTAGAGTAGAGTAAAGTGAAGTTGAGTAGAATAGAGTAGAGCAAGGTTTGGTTCGACCAAGCTTGGCTACGCTTGGCGAGGCTAGGGTAGGCAAGGCTAGGGTGGAGTAGAGTAGAGTAAAACAATATTACATAGAGTAGAGCTAGGTTAGGCTAGGCAATGTTAGGGAAGGTTACCCGAAGCTATAGTAGAGTAAAGTAGAGCAGAGCAGAGAAGATCAGAGCAAAGAAAAGTAGAGTATAGTAGAGCAGATCATTGTAGAGTATAACAGGGTAGAGCATAGGTGAGAAGAATAGAGCTAACTTAGGTTAGGCAAGGTTAGGCTATGCTAGGTTAGGCTAGGCTAGGCTTAGATAGAGTAGAGAAGAGCTTATTAGAGTAGAGCAGAGTAGAGTAGATTATAGAAAAGTAGAGCAAGGTTTAGGCTAGACTAAGCTATGGCTATGCTAGAGTATAGCAGAGCAGGGTAGAGCTCGGTTAGGCTAGGCTAGGTAGAGTAGAGTAGAGTAGAGTAGAGTAGAGCTAGGTTAGGCTAGGCTGAAGCACAGAGTAGAGCAAAACAGAGTAGAGTAGAGTAGAATAGAGTGGAGTAGAGTTGAGAAGAGCAAAGTGTAGCAAAGCATAGACAAGCAGAGTAAAGCAAGGTAGGCTAAACTAGGGTGGGCTAGGCTAGGCTAGAGTAGAGTAGAGTATAACACAATAAAGTACAGCTAGGCAAGGTGAGGCGAGGGTAGGGTAGGCTAGCCTTGCTAAGCAAGTCTAGGCTCGTGAAGTGTATGGTATTATAGAGTAGAGTAGAGTAGGGTTAGCTTAGGTTAGGCTAGGCTAGGCTAGAGTAGAGTAGAGTAGAGTGGAGTAGAGTAGAGTAGATTACAGTAGCAAAGTAGAGTAGAGTAGAGCAGAACATATTAGAGTAGAGTAGAGGAGAGTAGAGCATAGCAGGTAGAAAAGAATAATGCAGAGCAAAGTAGGGTAGAGCTAAGCTAAGTAAAAGAGTAGAGCAGAGTAATGCAGAGCAAAGTAGAGTAGATTAGAGTTGAGCAAGGTTAGGTTAGGCTAAGCTAGGCTAGGCTAGAGTATAGTAGAGTAGAGTGGGTAGACTAGATTTGAGTAGAGTAGAGTAGAGTAGAATATAGTAGAGTAGAGTATGGTTAGGCTAGGCTAGGCTAGGTTAGGACAAGCTATGCTAGAGAAGAGTAGAATGGAGTATGGTAGAGCAGAGCTAGGTTAGGCTAGGCTAGGATACAGTACATTAGAGTAGAGTAGAGTAGAGTAGAGTAAAGAAGAGCAAAGAAAAGAAGAGTAGTACAGAGTTGAGGAGTGTAGAGTTTAGTAGAGTAGAGAAAGGCTAGGCTAGGCTGACCTAGAATATGTTAGGCTAGAGTAGTATAGATTAGAGCTAGGTTTTGCTTGGTTAGGCTAGACTTTGTTAGAGTAGAGTAGAGTAGAGTAAAGTAGAGTAAAGAAGAGTATAATAGAGTATAGTAGAGTAGAGTAGAGTAGAGCTAGATTAGACTAGGCTAGGCTAGGCTTGGCTAGGCTAAGTTAGGATAGGCAAGGCTAGGCTAGGATGGGTTAGAGTAGTGTATAGTAGAGTAAGGAAGAGCTAGGTTAGGTTAGGCTTGGCTAGCTTAGGCCAATGTATAATAAAGTAAAGTAATGTTGAGTAGAATAGAGTAGAGCAAAGCAAAGCTGAGCAGAGTAAAGCAAAATAGGGTAGAGCTTAACAGGACAAAGGAGAGAAGGGCTAGATTAGGCTTACTAGAGTAGGCTAGGCTAAACATTGTTAGAGTAGAGTATAGTAGAGTAGAACAAGGTTAGCCTTGTCTAGCCTAGGTTAGGTTAGAGTATAGTAGAGTAATGTAGAGTACAATCTAATAAAGTAGAGTAGAGCAAGGGTAGGCTAAAGAAGGTTAGGCTAGAGTAGAGTAGAGTAGGGCTCGATTAGGCTAGGCTTGGCTAGGCTCGAGTAGGTTAGATTATAGTAGAGCAGAGAGCTTAGTTGAGCAAAGCAGAGAAGAGCAGAGCAAAGAAGAGAAGAGCAGAGCAAAATAGAGTAGGATAGAGTAGCATAGAGCATAGTAGTGTAGAACAGAGAAGAGTAAAGTATAGTAGAGTAGAGTAGAGTAGACCTAAGTTAGGCTAAGTTAGGTTAGGCTAAGCTAGGCAGAGTAGAGTAGAGTAGATTAGGGTAGAGTAGAATAGAGTAGAGTGTAGTAAAGTATAGTAGAGTAGAATAGATTGCAGTAGAGCTCAGTTAGGCTAAGCTAAGTTAGGCTAGGGTAGAGTGGAGTAGAGTAGAGTAAAGTAGAGTGGAGAAGTGTGGAGTAGAGCTAAGTTTGGTTAGTAAACCTAAGCTAGGCTAGAGTAGAGTAAAGTAGAATAGAGTAGAAAAAAGTAGAGTAGTGCAAAGCAATGCAGAGTAGTGTAGAATAGAGTGGAGTAGAGATGAGCGAAGCAGAGTAAAGTAGAGCTAGGTTAGTTTAGGTTAGGCAAGGCTAGGCTAGGTTGGAGTGGTAGAGTAGAGTAGAGAATAATAAAGCCAGGTTACGATAGGTTAGGCAAGGCTAGGTTAAAGTAGAGTAGAGTATAGTAGAGTATAGTAGAGAAAAGTAGAGTAGAAGAGAGTAGAGTGTAGTAGTACAGAGTAGAACATAGCAAAGCAGAGCATAGTATAGCAGAGTACAGGCAGGTTAGGCTATGCTAGGCCAATCTAGGCTAGGCTAGGAGAGATTAGATTAGAGTAAAGCTGAGTAGAGCAGAGCTAGGTTAGCTTAAGGTAGGCTTATGGTAGGCTTGAGTAGACTAGAGTAGGGTAGAGTAGAGTAGAGTAGGGTAGAGTAGAGTAAAGTAGTGTAGAGTAAAGTGGAGTATAGCAAGGTTAGGCTAGGTTAGGCTAGGTTAGGATAGGCTAGGGTAGGCTATGCTAGAGTAGAGTAGAGCAAGGTTAGGATAGGCTAGGATAGAGTATAGTAGAGCAGAGTATAGTGGAGTAGAATATAGTAGAGAAGAATAGAGTAGAGTAGAGCAGTGTAGAGTAAAGCAAAGAAGAGAAAAGCAGAGTAGAGTAGAATATAGCGAAGCTAAGTTAGGCTGGCTTAGAGTAGCATAGATTATAGCCAGGTTGGGCTTTGCTAGGTTTGGCTTGGTTAGAGTAGAGCTGATTAGTGGAAAGCAGAGTAAAGAAGAGTAGAAAAGACTAGAATTAAGATTAATAGAGTAGAGTGGAGATAGATTTGGCTAGGGTAGGTTAGGGTTGGCTAGGCTAAGTTAAGCTAGCCTAGGCTAGGCTAGTCTAGAGTGGAGTATAGTAGAGTAGAGTTGAGCTATGTTAGGTTAGGCTAGGCTAGAGTACATAGAGTAGAGTAGAGAAGACTAGAGCTGAGCAGAGTTAAGCAAAATAGGGAAGAGTATAACATAACAGGGCAGAGCTGAGCAGAACTAGGTTAGGCTAGCCTAGGCAAGGCCAAGCTAGGCTAGGCTAAAGTATAGTAGAGTAGAGTTAGTTTAGGCTTGGCTAGGCTAGGCTAGGTTAGAGTAGAGTAGAGTAGAGTGGAGTAGAATCTAGTAGAGTAGAGTAGAGTACAAAAGAGTAGCATTGAGCTAGCTTAGGCTATGCTAGGCAAGGGAAGGCTATGCTAGGCTAGGCTAGGCGAGAGTAGAGTAGTGTAGAGTAGAGCTCAATTAGACTAGGCTAGAGAAGAGTAGAGTAGTGTAAAACAGAGCTGAGAAAAGTAAGACAGAGTATAGTAGAGTAGAATAGAGCATGGCACAAAAGAGAAGATCAGAGAAGAGTAGAGTAGAGTAGAGTAGAGTAGAGCAGAATAGAGTAGAACAAAGTAAAGTAGACTGGAGAAAGTAGAGTTTGGTTAGCTTAAGCTAGGCTAGGCTGAGCTAGGTTAGAGTAGAGTAGAGAAGAGTAGAGTGGAATAGAGTAGAATGGAGTAGAGTAGAGTAGAATATAGTAGAGTAGAAATAGTAGAGCAAGGTTAGGCTAGGCTAGGTTAGGCAATAATAGGCTAGGCTAGGTTAGGTCAGGTTTAGGCTGGAGTAGAGTAGAGTTGAGTAGAGTAAAGTAGGGCAAGGTTATATTAGGCTAGGCCATGCTAGGTAAGGCTGGAGTAGAGCAGAGTATAATAGAGTAGAGTAGCATAGAGTAGAAACAAGTAGAGTAAATCAGAGCAAAGCAGTGTAGAGTAAAGCAAATGAAACATAGCAGAGTAGAGTAGTACAAGTAGAGAAGTGCAGAGCAAAGAAGAGCATGGTAGAGCTAGGTTAGTTTAGGTTAACCTAGGCTAGGGTAGAGTAGAGTGGAGTAGAGAAGAATAGAGGTATGTTAGGCCAGGCTAGGCTAGGCTAGCTTAGAGTAGAGTAGAGCGCAATACAGTAGAATGAATAGTTAAGTAGGATAGAGCAAAGTTAGGCTATGCTTGGCTAGGTTAGGCCAGGTTAGGTTAAGTTAGGCTAGGCTATAGTAGAGTATAGTAGAGCATAGTAGAGTTGAGAAATGTAGAGTAGAGTTGAGTACAGTAGAGTAGAGTTAGGTTAGGTTTGGCTAGGCTAAGCTAAGCTCGAGTATATAGAGTAGAGCAGAGCAGAGCAAAGCAAAGTAGAGCAGAGCATAGTATAGCAAAGTAGAGTAGAGTAGAGAAGATCAGTTTAGAGCATAGCAGAGCTAGGTTAGGCTTGGAAACTATGTTAGAGTGGAGTAGAGAAGAGCTAGTTCAGGCTAGGCTAGGTTAGGCTAGTTTAGAGAAGAGTAGAGTAAAGTAGAGTAGAGTAGAATAGAGTACAATAGACTAGAGCTAGGTTAGGTTAGGCTAGGCCATGGTTTACTAGCTTTGGCTTGGCTAGAATAGAGTAGTGTAGGGGAGTAGAGTAGAGTAGAGCTAGGTTAGGCTAAGCTAGAGTAAATAATAGAGAAGAGTAAAGTAGAGCAGAGTAGAGCAGAGTAGAGTAGAGCTGAGTAGGGAAGAGCAGAGTGGAGTGTAGCATAGTAGAGCATAGCACAGTAGAGGAGAGCTAGGTTAAGCTAGGCTAGGCTAGGCTAGGCTTTGTTAGGCTAGGCTAGGTAAGGCTAGGCTTAGTAGAGTAGTGTAGGGTAGAATAGAGTAAAGCTTGGTTAGGTTAAGCTTGACTACGTTAGAGTGGAGTATAATAGAGCTAAGTTAAGTAAAGTGAGGCTAGCTTGGGTAGGCTATGCTATGCTATGCTAGACTAGAGTAGAGTAGAGTAGGTATAGTTGAGTTAGGTTAGGCTACGCTAGGCTAGAGTAGAGTAGAGTAGCATAGAGTAGAGTAAAGTAGAGTAGAGTGGAGTTGACTCGAGTATAGTATAGTAGAGTAGAGTAGAGCGAGGTTTGGCTAGACTAGGTTTGAGTACCATAGAGTAATGTAGAGCATAATAGAGTAGAGCAGAGGAGAGTAGAGTAGAGAAGAGCAGAGAAGAGTAGTGTATAGCAGAATAGAGTAGACCAAAGCAGAGCTAGGCTAGGTAAGGCTAAGCCAGCCTAGAGTAAAGTAGAATTGAGTAGAGTTGAGTAGAGTAGAGTAGAGTAGAGTATTGCTAGGTTAGGATAGGCTAGGCTAGATGAAGTTAGAGTAGAGTATAGTAGAGATTAGTAGAGTAGAGCTTTGTTTGGCTATCCTAGGATAGGCTAAGTAGGCTAGGATAGGCTAGGCTAGGCTAGGATATTCTAGAGTTGAGGGAGTAGAATAAAGTAGAGTAGAGTAGAGTAGAGTAGTGTAGAGTTAGGTTTTGTAGGGCTAACCTAGGTTAGGCTAGGACAAGCAAGAGTAAAGTTGGGTAGAGTAGAGTATAGTAGAGCTAGGTTAGGCTAGGCTAAGTTAGGCTAAGCTAGAGTAAAGTAGGGTAGAGCAGAGTATAGTAGAGCTAGGTTAGGCTAGGCTAAGATAAGCTAAGTTAGGCTAGGCTAGGCTAGACTAGAGTATAGTATGGTAGAGCAAAGCAGAGTAGAGTATAGTAGAATAGACTATATTAGAGCCAAGCAAAGTATAAGTAAACTAAAAAGAGTAGAGTTAAGTTATGCAAGGCTAGGTTATGCTAGCTTGGGTTAAGTTAGTTAAGGCATCGCAAGGTTAGAGTAGAGTAGAGCAGAGTAGAGTACAGTAGAGCAGAGTTGAACAGAGTAGAGAAGAGCAGAGAAAAGTAAAGCAAAGCATGGCATAGTAGGGGAGAGTAAAGAAAGGATTGGCTAAGAAAGATAAAGCTAGGCTAGAGCAGAGTAGAGTAGAGTAGAGTGGAATAAAGTAGAGAAGAGTAGAGAAAAGAAGAGCAAAGCATGGTAGAGTAGAGGAGTAAAGAAAGGATTGGCTAAGAAAGATAAGGCTAGGCTAGAGCAGAGTGTAGTAGAGTAGAGTAGAGTAAAAAAGCATAGTAGAGAAGAGCGATGTTAGGCTAGGCCAGGTTAGGATAGGCTAAGCTAGGCTAGGCTAGGAAAGGCTAAGCTAGAGCTGAGCAGAGTAGAGTAGTGAAAAGCTAGGTTAGGTTTAGTTGGGTTTGTTTAGAGTAGAGTAGAGTGGAGTAAAGTAGATTAGAGTAAAGTCGAGTAGAGTAAAGTAAAGTAGAGTACAGTAGAGTAGAGTAGAAGAGAGGACAGGCGAGCATAGTAAAGCAGAGTAAAGCAAAGTGGAGTAGTGTAGAGCTGAGTAAAAGAGTAGAGTACTGCAATACAGAGCAGAGCATTACAGTGCATAGAAGAGAAAAGAAGAGTATAGTAGAGTAGAGCTTGGTTATGCTATGCTATTCTAGGCTAAGCTAGGCTAAGTAAGAGTAGAGTAGAGTAGAGTAAAACTAGGTTAGGCTAGGCTAGAGTAGAGTAGAATTGAGTAGAGTAGAGTAGAGTAGAGCATAGTAGGGCAGAGTAGAGTAGGGTAGAGCATAGTAAAGTATAGTAGATTAAAGCAAAGTAGAACAAAATAGAGTAGAGAAAGGTAAAGAAGTGTATAGTAGAGTAGAGCAGAGCAGAGTAGAGTAGAGCTGAGTTGGGCTGAGCAGAGCTAAGAAGAGTAGAGCTAGGATAGGCAAAGCAAGGCTTGGCAAGGTTAGAGTAGGGTAGAGTAAAGTAGAGTGGCGTAAACTGGAGTAGAGTAGAGTAGAGTATAATAGTGTATAATATAGTAGAGCAGAGTATGGCTAGGTTAGGTTAGGCTATGTGAGGCTAAAATAGGCTAGGCTAAGTTAGTCTATGGTATAGTAGAGTAGAGTAGAGAAGTGTAGAGTAGAGTAGAGCTAGGTTTGGTTAGGCAAGGTTAGGCTAGGCTAGGCTAGGTTAGAGTGGAGCAGAGGAGAGTAGAGCTAGGCTAGGCAAGGCTAAGTTAGGCTATGCTAGGCTAAGGTAGGCTAGACTAAGTAAGAGTGGAGTATAGTAGATTTGAGTAGAGTATAGTAGAGCTAAGTTAGCCTAGGCTAGGTTAGAGTGTAATAGAGTAGAGTAAAGAAGAGTAATACAGAGTAGAGTAGAGTATTGTAGAGTAGAGTTGAGCAAAGTATGGTAGAATATGGTAGAGTAGAGCAAGGTTAGGCTGGGCTAGGCTAGGTTAAGCAAGAGTAGAGAAGAGTAGAGTAGAGTAGAGTAGAGTTAGGTTAGGCTAGGCTAGGCTAAGCTAAGTTATAGTAGAGTAGAGTAGAATATAGTAGATTAAAGTATAGTATAATAGGGTAAAGTAAAGGTAAAGTAGAGCTAGGTTAGGCTAGGGTTGGCTAAGCTAAAGTAGGCTAGGCTAGGCTTGAGTAGAGTAGAGTAGAGCAAAGTTATTCTTGTATCGAGTCTAAACTAGGCTAGAGTAGAGTATAGTAGACTAGAGTAGTGCAGAGCAGAGTAGAGTATTACAGAGCAAAATAGTGTAGAGTAGATAAAAAACGAGCAGAGTTGAGCAAGCATAGCAGAGTAGAGTTAGGCCAGGCTAAGCTATGCGAAGCTAAGCTTGGCTAGGCTAGGCCAAGCTAGAGTAGAGTAAAATAGAGTAGAGCTAGGTTAGGTTAGTTTAGGCAAGGCTAGGTTAGAGTTGAGTAGAGTAGAGTAGAGTGGAGTAGAGTAGAGTACAATATAGTAAAGTAGAGTAGGGTAGAGTTGAGTAGAGATATGTTAGGCTAGGGTAGGCTTGGCTAGGCTAGAATCGTGCAGAGTAGAGTAGAGTAGAGTTGAGTAAAATAAAGTAAAGTAGACTCAGCTAGCCTATGCTAGGCTAGGGTAAAGTAGAGTAAAGAAGAGCAAAAAAAAGTAGAGCAGAGCAGAGAAGAGCAGAGTAGAGAAGAGCATAACAAAGTGGGTAGAGTGGAGCAGAGTAGAATAGAGCTATGTAGAGTAGAGTAGAGCAGACTAGAGCATAGTAGAGCTAGTTTAGGATGAGCTAGGCTAGGCTAGATTAAGATAGAGTAAAGTAGAGTAGAGTAAGGTAAAGTAGAGTATAGTAGAGTAGAGTAGAATAAAGTAGAGTGGAGCAGAGTATAATATAGTAGAGTAGAGTAGAGTAGAGCAAGGTTAAGCTAGGTTAGGCTATAGTAGAGGATATAGTAGAGTATAGAAGTATGGAGTAGGGTATTATACAACAGAGTAGAGTTTAATAGAGTATAGTAGGGTAGAGTATAGTAGAGTAGAGTATAATAGAGCTAGGTTAGGGTCGTCTAGGTTAGGCTATAGGAGAGTAGAGTAAAGCAGAGCAGAGCAGAGTAGAGTAGAGTAGAGCAGAGTAGAGCTAAGTTTCGCTAGGGTAAGCCAAGTTTGAGTAGAGTAGTGTAGAGTAGAGCTATTTTCGACTAGGATAGGCTTGGCTAAGCTAGAGTAAAGTAGATTTGAGTAGATTAGAGTAAAGTAGAGTAGAGCTTAGTTAAGCGAGGTTAGGCTCGACTAGGGTAAGATAGGATAGGCTAAGCTAGCAAAGCTAGAGTAGAATAGAGAAGAGTAAAGCATAGTAGAGTAGAGTAGAGCATAGTTGAGTAGAGCAAGGCAAAGTTTTGAAAAGTAGAGTAGTTGAAGGTAGATTAGAGCAGATTAGAGCAAAGAAGAGCAGAGAAGAAATGAGCTAAGTTAGGCTAGGCTAGGCTAAGTTAGGTTGTGCTAGGCTAGGCTAGGTAAGAGCAGAGCAAAGTAGAGCTAGGTTAGGCTAAGATAGGGTTGGCTAGGCTAGGCTAGGCTAGCATAGGGTAGAGTAGAGTGGAGCTAAGTAGAGAAGAGTAGAGTAGAGGTAGATTAGGCTTAGCTAGGCTCTGCTAGGCTAGAGTATTTTGGAGTAGATTAGAGTAGAGCTAGGTTAGGCTAACCTAAGAAAGGCTATGTTAGGCTAAGATAGGCTAGGCTAAGATAGAGTAGAGTTAACTAGAGAAGAGTAGAGTAGAGGTAAGTTAGGCATGGATAGGCTAGAGTATAATAGAGTAGAATAGAGCATAACAGAGTAGAGAATAGTAAAGTAGAGTAGAGCAAAGAAAAGTAAAGTAGAGAAGAGTAGAGCAAAGTTAGGCTAGGCCATGCTAGATTAGGCTAAGCTAGAGTTGAGTAAAGTAGGGTAGAGTAGAGTATGGCTTGGCTAGGCTAGGCTAGGCAAGGTTAATGTAGAGTAGAGTAGAGTAGAGTAGAGCAGAGTAGACATAGTAGAGTACAGAATAGTAAAGTAGAGTAGAGCAAAGAAAAGTAGAGTAGAGAAAAGTAGAGCAAAGTTTGGCTAGGCCATGCTAGACTAGGCAAAGCTAGAGTTGAGTAAAATAGGGTAGAACAGAGTATGGCTTGGTTAGGCTAGGCTAGGCAAGGTTAAAGTAGAGTAGAGTAGAGTAGAGTAGAGCTAGGTTAGGCTAAGCTAGGTTAGAGTAGGCTAGGCTAAGTTATGTTAGGCTAAGAAGGGTAAGTGAAGAGTAGAGTAGTGCAGAGTAGAGTAGAGTAGAGTAAAGTAAAGTATAATTAGGTTAGGTTATGCTAGAGTAAAGTAGAGTAGAGTAGAATAGTGTAGAGTAGAGTAGAGTAGAGTAGAGCATAAAAGAGCAGAGCATAATATAGTAGAATGGAGTAGAATAGAGTAGAGTAGTGCAGAGAAGAGCAAAGTAGAGTATTAAAGAGTAGAGCAAAGCAGAGTAGAGTAGAGAAGCATAGAGCAAAGTAGAGTAAAGCTTAGTCAGGCTAAGCTAGGCTAGGGTAGGCTAGATTAGAAAAGGCTAGGCTAAAATAAAGTAGAGTAGATAAGAGCAGAGCACAGCAGACTATTGTAGGGTAGAGAACATTAGAGCAGAGTAGTGCAGAGTAGAGTGAGGTTACGCTCGGCTACGCTAGGCTATGTTAAGATAGGTTAGAGTAGACTAGAGTAGTGTAGAATAGAGTAGAGTAGAGTACAGTAGAGTAGAGTAGAGTAGAGTAGAGCTAGGTTAGGCTAGGCCAGGCAAGAGTATAGAAAGGTAGAGTAGAGTAAAGTAGAGTAGAGTAGAGCTGAGCAAAATAGAGTTTAGTAGAGCTAGGTTAGGCTAGGCTAGACTAGAGTAGAGTAGAGCTTGGTTATGCTAGATAAGAGTAGAGTTTAGTGGACTAGCAAAGAGTAGAATTAGGTTAAGATAGGCTAGGGTTAGCTAGGCTAGGTTAGACAAGGCTAGGGTAATCTAGGCTAAAGTATAGTAGAGTATAACTAAGTTAGGTTGGGCTAGAGTACAATAGAGTAGAGTAGAGAAGAGTAGAGTAGAGTAGCGCACAACTAAGCAGAGTAGAAAAGAGCAGAGGCGAGCAGAGTAGAGTGGAGTAGAGTAGATTAGGGTAATGAAAAGAAGGGCATAGCACAGTAGAGTTGAGCATGGCTAGCTTAGGCTAGGCTATGCTAGAGTATAGTAGAGTATGGTAGAGCTATGTTATGTAAGGTTAGGTTATAATAGAGTGTAGTAGAGTAGAGTAGAGTAGAGTAGAGTAGAGCTAGGTTAGGCTAGGTTGGGCTAGGCTAGGAGAGGTTAGGATGGAATTGAGTAGAGTAGAGGAAAGCTCAATAAGGCTATGCTATGGTTGGCTAGGGTAGAGTTTAGCTGAGCAAAGAAGAGCAAAGCAGAGTAGAGTAAAGTAGAGTAGAGAAGAGCAAAGTAGAGTAGAGAATAGCAGAACAAAGTAGAGCAGACAAGAGAAAAGTATAGTAGAGTAGAGTAGAGCTCGGTTAGGCTAAGCTAGGTCAGAGTTGTGTTGAGTAGAGTAGATTAGAGTAGAATAGAGTACAATATAGTACAATAGAGTGGAGAGGAGTAAAGCAAGGTAGGGCAAGGCTAGGCTGGGCTAGGTTAGGCATTGCTAGACTAGAGTCGTGTAGAGCTAGATTCGGTTAGACTAGGCTAGGCTAAAATGGAGTAGAAAAGAGTAATGTAGAGTAGACAAGAGCAGTACAGAGTAGAGTAGAGAAAATTGGAGCAAAGCATAGTAGATGAGGGTAGAGTAGTGGAGAGCATAGTAGAGCAGAGAAGAGCAGAGCTATGTTTGTTTAAGCCAGGCTAAGCTAGGCTAGATTAAAGTAGAGTAGAGAAGAGTAGAGTTGAGTGGAGAAGAGCAGAGCAATAAAAAGTAAAGCAAAGCATAATAGAGTAGAATAGAGCTAAGTCAATCTAAGCTAGTTTAGGCTAGGCTAGAGTAGAGTAGAGTCAGATAGAGCTACGTTAGGCTTAGTTAGGTTGGAGTGTAATAGAGTATAGTAAAGCAGAGTAGAGCATAGTAGAGCAGAGTAAAGTAGAGTAGACTTGAGTAAGGTTAGGCTAGGCTAGGCTGGGGTTGGCTTGGCTAGGGTAGGCTAGGCTTGAGTGGAGTAGAGTAGAGCAGAGTAGAGTAGAACAGTATAGAGCAAGGTGAGACTGGCATAGGCTAGAGTATAATAGAAAAAAATAGAGTAGAGTAGAGCAAAGTAGAGTAGAGAAGAGTAGAGTTGAGTAGTGTAAAGCAGCGTAGAGAAGAGTAGAGTAGAGTTGACCAGAGTTGAGCTTATTTAGGCTAGGTTAGGCTAGAGTGTAGTAGAGTAGAGCAAAGTTGAGTTGAATTGAGTAGAGCAAGGTTAGGCTAGGAAAAGCTAGGCAAAGTTAGAGAAAAGTAGAGTAATGTATAGAATATTAGAGCACTATAGAATAGACCAGAGTAAAGAGGAGTAGAGCTAAGTTAGGCTAGGATAAACTACACTATGGTAAATTAGGCTAGGCTAGAGTAGAGTAGAGTAGAGTAGAGTATAGTGGAGTATAGTAAAGCTAGGTTAGGCTAGGCTAGGTTAGAGTAGAGTAGAGTAGATTAGAGTAGAGTAGAGTGGAGTAGAATGGAGTAGAGTAGAGTAGAGCTATGTTAGGTTGAGCTAACTTAGGCAAGGCTAGGCTTGGCTAAGATAGGCTTGTCAAGGGTAGAGTAGAGTTGAGTAGAGTAAAGCAGAGTAGAGCATAGTAGAGTAGAGTAGAGTAGAGTTAGGCCAGGTGAGGTAAGGCTACACTAGGCAAAAGTATAGAAGAATAGAGTAGATGAAAGCAGAGAAGAGAAAAACAGAGCAAAGTAGAGTAGAGCAAAGCTAGGTTAAGCTAGGCTAGAGTAGAGTACATTAAAGTAGAGCTAGGTTAGTCAAGCCTTGCTAGGTTTGAGTGGAGTAGAGTAAAATAGATTCTAGTAGAGTAGAGTATGATAGAATATAGTAGAGTATAGTAGAGTAAAGGCAAGGCTAGAGTATTATTAAGTATTGTAGAGAAGAATAGAGTAGAGTAAAATAGAGTAGGTAAGGCTAGGCTTTGTTAGAGTAGAGTAGAATAAAATTTAGTTTAGTATAGTAGAGTAGAGTAGAATAGAGTTAAGTTAGGCAAGGCTAAGCTCTAAGCTAGGTTATTCCTTGCTAGCATAAGCTAAGCTAAGGTAAGCTAGAGTAGAGTAGAGTAGAGTAGTACTCGATTCCACTAGGCTAGGCTAGGCTAGAGTAGAGCAGAGCAGAGTAGAGCAGAGCAAAGTAGAGTGGAGAAGAGCAGAGCATATTAGAGAATAGTAGAGTAGAGCAGAGCAGAGTCGAGTAGGGTCAAGTAGAGAATAGTGGAGTAAAGTATAGTAGAGTAAGATTAGCTTAGGCTAGGCTAAGGTAGGCTAGTGTAGGCCATGCTAGGCTAGAATAGAGGAGAGTAAGGAAGAGTAGAGTAAAACAAATTATAGCTTGGTTAGACTAGGCAAGGCTAGGATTGGTTAAAGATGAGTAGAGTATAGTAGAGTATAGTAGAGTAGAGTAACATAGAGGAGAGTGAAGTATAGTAGAGCATAGTGGAGCATAGTAGAGTAGAAAAAACTTACGTAGAGGAGAATATAAGAGAGTAGAGTAGAGCATGGCAAAGTAGAGTAGAATAATAGAGTATATAAAGCAGAGTAGAGTAGGATAGTATAGAGAAAAATATAGTAAAGTAGAGTAGAGCAAAGCTAGGTTAGGCTTGTCTAGGATAGAGTAGAGTAGAGTAGAATTGAGTGTAGTAGCATAGAGTAGAGTAGAGTAGAGATAGGTTATGCTATGCTAGGATAGCGTATGCTAGGCTAGGCTATGCTAGGCTAGAGTAGAGTAGAGTGTAGTAGAGTATAGCATCGTAGAGCTAGATTAGGCTAGGTTTGGCTAGGCTAAGCTAGAGTAGAGTAAAGTAGAGCTAGGTTAGGTTAGGTTAGACTAAGCTAGGCTTGGGTAAAGTAGAGTAGAGTAGAGCAGAGCAGATCATTGCAAAGTAGAGCAAAGCAGAGCGGAGTAGAGCAGAGTAGATTAGAGCATGGTTAGGCTAGGCTAAGTTAGGCTAAGCAAGGCTAGGCTAAGTTAGGCCAGGTTATGTTGAATAGTGAAGAGTAGAGTAGAGCTAGGTTAGCTTATGCTAGGCTAGGCTAAAGTTGAGCAAAGTAAAGTAGAGTCGAGTAAAGTAGGGCAGAGTAGAGTGGAGCGGAGTAGAGTAGAGCAGATTAGAGCAGAGTAAAGTAGAGTAGAGCAGAGTAGAGTATAGCAAAGCAGAGTAGAGTAGAGCATAGTAGACTAGAGTTTGGTTAAGCTAGGCTAGGTTAGAGTAGAGTAGAGCTTCGTTAGGCTAGGCTCGGCTAAACCATGCTTGGGTAGAGCATATTAAAGTAGTGTAGAGTAGAGTAGAGCATATTAGAGCTGAGTAGAGTAGAGCACAGAAGAGTAGAGTGGAGCAGAGCTACGTTTGTTTAAGTTAGGCTTGAGTATAGTAGAGTAGAGCTAAGTTAAGCTAGGCTAAGTTAGTCAAAGTTAGAGTAGAGTAGAGTTTAGTTAAGCTAGGTTAGGTTATGCTAAGCTTGGCCAGGTTAGGTTTGCCTTGGCTAGAGTAGAGTAGTAGAGTAAAGTAGAGCTAGTTTAGGCTAGTTTAGGTTAGGCTATGCTAGATTAGAGTGGAATAGAGAGAGTAGAGTAGCATAGAGCAGAGTAGAGTAGAATTAAGCAGAGTAGAGTATAAAATAATAGAATAGAGAAGAGTAAAGCATAACAGAGCAAAGCGTAGTAAAGATTAGTAGAGCAAATTGAAGCAGAGTAGAGCAGAGCAAAGTGGAGTTGAGCAGAGTAGAGTAGTGTAGAGCAAAATAAAGTACACTAGAGGAGAAGTAGAGGAAGACAAAGTAGAGTGGAAAAAAGCAGAGTAGAGTAAGGTAGAATAGAGTAGAGTAGGGCATAGTAGAGCAGAGCAAAGTAGAGTAAAGTAGAGTAGAGTAGAGCAAAGTAGAATAGAGCTAGGTTATTCTTAGCTAAGCTAGACTAGAGTACAATAAAGTAGATTAGAATAGAGTAGAGTAAAGCAGAGAAGTGTGGAGTAGAACAGAGCAGAGCAGAACATAGTAGAGTATAGTAGAGCTAGGTTAGCCTAGGCAAGGTTAGGCTATAGTAGAGTAGAGTAGAGCTTGGTTAGGCTAGACAGGGCTAGGCTAAAGTAGAGTAGAGCATAATAGAGTAGAGTAAACTAATGTAGGGAAGAGTATAATAGAGTACAACTAGGTTAGACTAGGCTACACATGGATAAGCCATGCTAAGGGAGGTTAGGCTAGACTAGACTAGAGTAGAGTAGAGCAGAGGTAGGTTAGGTTAGGTTAGGCTAGGCTAGGTGAGGCTAGAGTAGGGTAGAGTAGATATAGTGGAGTAGAGTAAAGTAGAGGAGAGGAGAGTAGAGTAGAGCAGAGCAGAGTAGAGCAGGCCAGAACTGTAGAGCAGAGTAATGTAGAGTAGGGTAGAGTAAGACAGTGCAGAGTAGAGCAGAGCAAAGTAGAGTAGAGAATATTAGAGCTAAGATAGGCTAGGATTGGCTAGGCTGGAGTAGAGTAAAGTAGAATAAAGTTGAGCTGGGTTAGGCGAGCTTATGATAGGGTAAGCTATGCTAGGCTAGGTTAGGCAAGGCTTGTGTAGAGTAGAGTAGAGTAGAGTATTATTGAGTTGCATTAGGCTAGGCTAGAGTAGAGTAAAGTAAAAAAGAGTAAAGAAGTGTAGAGTAGAGTGGAGTGGAGTAGAGTGGAGTAGAGGAGAGGATAGGAGAGGAGAGGAGAGTAGTGGAGGGTAGAGGAGAGGGGAGGAGAGTAGAGTAGAGTAAAGCAGAGCATAGAAAAATAGAACAGAGCAAAGTAGAGTAGAGTAAAGTAGAGCAGTGCTAAGTAGAGAAAACCAGAGTAAAGTAGAGAAGAGAGTAGTAGAGTAGAGAAAGTAGAGAAAAGTACAGAATAGTGGAGCAGTATAGAGTAGAGTAGACCATAGTAGAGTAGAGTAGAGTTAAGTTAGGCTAGGCTAGAGTAGAGAAGGTTAGAGAAGAATATAATAGAGTAGAATAGAGTAGAGTAGAGTAGAGCTATGTTTGGCTAGGTTAGAGTACAGTAAAATAGAGTAGAGTAGAGTAGAGAATAGTAGATAAGAGCATATTAGAGTAGAGTAGAGTAAAGTAGAGTAGAATTGAGTAGATTATTATAGTGTATAGTAGAGCTAGGTTAGGTTAGGCTATGTTGGGTCAGGCTAGAATAAAGGAGGGTATAGTAGAGTAAAGGTAGGTTAGGTTAGGTTAGGCTAGGCTTGAGTAGAGTTGTGTAAAGTATAGTAGAATAGAGTAGAGCATAACAGAGTAAATCAGAGCAAAGTAGAGTAGAGCTAGGTTTGGCTAGGCCAGACTGGGTTATGCTAGGTTAGGCTTGCCTAGGCTAGAGTTGAGTAGAGTGGAGAAAAGTAGAGTAGAGCTAGGTTTGGCTCAGCTAAGTAAGGCTTAATTAGAGTAGAGTAGAGTAGAGTAGAGAAGACTATAATAGAGTATAGTAAAGTAGAGTAGAGCACAGCTAGCTTAGCCTAAGCTAGGCTATGGTAGGCTAGAGTAGGCTAGGTTAGGCAAGGCTAGGCTTATAGTAGAGTAGAGTAAAGTAGAGAAGAGCAGAGAATAGAAGAGTAGAGTAGTGAAGTGTAGGCTAGGCGATGTTAAGTTAGACTAGGCTAGATAGGCTAATTTAGGCTATGCTAAAGTAGTAGATTAGAGTAGTGTAGAGCTAGGTCAGGTAAGGATAAGCAAGGTTAGTTTAGGCTAGGTTAGGATAGGATAGAGTAGAGCATAGTAAAGTGAAGACGATCAAAGTAAAGCAGAGCAAATCAGACAATAGAAAAGTAAAGTAGACTAGAGTAGAGTAGAGCAAAGTGGAGCGTAGCTAGGTTAGCCTAGGCTAGAGAAGAGTAGAGAAGAGTACAGTAAGGCACAGTTGAGCTAGGTTAGGCTAGGCTATAGTTGAGTAAAGTGGAGTAGAGTAGAGTAAAGTAGTGTAGAGTAGAGTATAACTACTTTAGGCTAGTCTAAGCTATGCTAAACTATGATTTAATAGAGTAGAGTGGAGTATAATAGAGCAGAGAGGAGTAGAGCAGAGCAGAGTAGATTAGAGCATAACAGAGTAGAGCAAAGCTATGTTAAGATAGGCTATGATAGGCAAGAGTAAAGTAGAGCTAATTTAGTCTTGGCTAGGTTAGAGTGGAGTAGAGTAGGGTAGAGCAAAGTAGCATAGAGCAAAGCAGAGTAAAAAAGAGCAGGGTAGTGCAAAGCAGAGTACTGTATAGTAGAGCACAGTAGAGCAGAGCAAAGCATGGTAAAGCAAAGGAGAGCAGAGTAGAGAAAAGAAAAGCAGAGTTGAGTATTGTAGAGCAGAGAAGAGTGGAGCATAGTAGAGTAGAGCTAGGTTAGGTTAGAGTAGAGTAGAGTAGAGTAGGATAGAGTAGAGTAGTGTAAAGCTAAGTTAGGCTAGGCTAGGCAAGGCTATGCTCATATAGGCTGGGCTTGGCTAGGCTAGGGAAGAGTTGAGCAGAGTAAAGAAGAGCTACTTTAGACAAGGCTAGGCTAGGCTAAACTAGGCTAGAGTAGAGTAAAGTAGAGTATAATAGAGTAGAGTAGGGTAGAGTAGAGAACAATAGAGTAGATTAGAGTAGAGCTAGGTTAGGATAAGCTAAGGTAGAGTAGAGAGAGTAGAGTAGAGCTAGTTTAGTCTTGGCTAGTCTAGGTTAGGTTAGAGTAGGGTAGAGGAAAGTAGAGTGGAGTAGAGTTGAATATAGTAGAGTACAGTAAAGTAGAGTAGAGTAGAGTAGATTAGAGTATTGTTGAGTGGAGTATAGGAGAGGAGAGGAGAGGAGAGGGGAGGGAAGGAGAGTAGAGTAAAGGAGAGTAGAGGAAAGCAAATCTGAGTAGAGGAGAGGGTAGCATAGTAAAGTGGAGTAGAGTAAAGTAGAATAAAGTAGGACTAAAAGAGTAGAGTAGAATAGAGTGGAGTAGTGTAGACTAGAGCTTGGTTAGGCCAAGTTGGGCTAAGCTAAAGTAGAGTAGAGTAGGGTAGAGCTGAGCCAGGTTAGGTAGGCTAGGCTAGGCTAAGTTAGGGTATAGTAATAGAGTAGAGTAGAGTAGAGTTGAGTAGTGTAGAGCTAACTTAGGTTAGGTTAGGTTAGGCTAGGCTAGGCTAAGCTAGAGTAGAGAGTGTAGAGTAGAGCAGAGTAAAGTGGAGCAAAGTTGAGTAGAGTAGAGTAGAGTAGAGTAGAGGAGAGGAGAGGAGAGGAGAGGAGAAGAGAGGAGAAGAGATTAGAAGAGAGGTTAGTAGAGGAGAGGAGAGTAAAGTAGAGCCGAGCAAAGCATTACAGAGCAGAGTAGAGAAAACCAGAGAAGAGCAGAGCAGAGCAGAGCAAAGTAAAGCAGAGCAGAGAAGAGTAGAGAAGAGTAGCACAGAGCAGATCAATGTAGAGCAGACTAGTCTAGAGTAGAGAACAACATTATAGCATAAGGGTGAGTGGAGCAGAGTAAAGAAAAGTAGAGCAAAGTGGAGTGGAGTAGAGCAGAGCAGCATAGAGTAGGGAAAAGTTAGTAGGCTAGGCTGGGCTATGTTAAGCTTGGCTAGAGTAGAAGAGAGTAGAATGGAGTAGAATGGAGTAGAGCAGAGCTAAGTTAGGCTAGGCTTGACAAGATGTAATAGAGTAGAGTAGAGTAGAGCAGAGTAGAGTAGAGCAGAGCAGAGTAGAGAAGAGCAGAGCAGAGCATAGTAGAAGAAGTAGAGTTGAGTAGAGTAAACAATAATAGAGTAGAGTTGAGCTAGGTTAAGCTAGGCTAGGCTAAAGTATAGTAGAGCAGAGTAAAATAGAGTAATATAAAGCAGAGCAAGGTTTGGTTAGGCTAGGCTAGGCTAAGTTAGAGTAGAGTAGAGCAGAGTAGAGTAGAATAGAGTTGAGTAAAGTAAAAGAGAGTTGAGCTAAGTTAGGCTTAGCTAGGCTAGGCTAGGCAAGGGAAGGCTTGGCTAGACTAGAGAAAAGTAGAGTAGAGTAGAGTAGAGTAAAGTAGAGTGGAGCTTGGTTAGGCTAGCCTAAGGAAGGCTAAACTAAGCTAGAGTAAATAAGAGTAGAGTAGAGTATAGTAGAGTAAAGTATAACATAGCAAAGAAAATTAGAGTAGAGCAGAGTAGAGTAGAGAAGAATAAAGTTGGGCAAGATTAGGCTAGAGTAGAGTAGAGTAGAATAGAGCATAGTAGAGCAGAGTAGAGTAAGGTTAGGTTAGGCTTAGCTAGGTTAGGATAGACTAAAGCAGAGTAGAGTAGAGTAGAGCAGAGTAAAATTGAGTAGAGGAGAGCTAGGTTAGGTTGGGCTAAGCTAGGCTATGCCTTGCTAGGCAAGGCTACACATGGCTAGGCTAGGCTAGGCTTGATTAGAGTAGAGTGGAGTAGTGTAGGGTGGAGTGGAGCAGAGTAGAGCATAGTAATAAAATATATAGCAGAGCATAGTAGATTAGAGTAGAGTAAGGTTAGGCTAGGCTAGAGCAGAGTATAATAAGGTAGAGCTAGGTTTGGCTATGCTGGGCTATGCTTGGTTAGAGCAGAGTAGAGTAGAGTGGAGTAGAGTAAAGTATAGTAGGGTAAAGTAGAGAAGAGAAGAGTGTAGTAAAGCTAGGTTAGGCTAGGCTAAGCTAAAGTATAGTAGAGTAGAGTAGAATAGAATAGAGTAGAGCAGAGTGGTGTAGAGTAGAGCAGAGTAGAGTAGAGCTAGGTTTGGCAAGGCTAGGCTAGGCTAGAGCAGAGTAGAGCAAAGTAGAGTAGAACTACATTCGACTAGGCAAGGCTAGGCTAAGTTTGAGTAGAGTAGAGTGGAGTAGATTAGAATATAGTAAAGTAGAGTTAAGTAGAGTAGAGCTAAGTTAGGTTGGGTTAAGCTAGGCTAGGCTTTGCAAAGGTTGGCTAGGTTAGGCTAGAGTAGAGTAGCATAGAATGTAGTTGAGGATTTGAGTAGAGTAGAGTAGAGCTAGAATAGGCAAGCCTAGGCTAGGTTATGCTAAACAAGGCTAGAGTAGAGTACAATAGAGTAGAGAAGGGTAGAGCAGAGCATAGCATAGTAGAGAAGAGTAGAGTAGAGTAGAGAGAGCAGAGCAGAGTAGAGAAGAGTAGAGCATAGTAGGGCTAGGTTAGGCTTGGCTAGGCTTGGTTAGAGTAGAGTAGAGTAGAGTAAAGTATAGTAGAGTAGAGTAGATGTTACACCCCAGTTTTTTTTTTTTTTTTTTTTTTTACATATAGACAGCTCAGATCGTCCCATACCAACCTGAGTAGCCTACGAAAAACATAGGATATAACACATCATTACACACCTACTTTCCTTAACTATGTGGATCCCATCTCTCGGGCACACCGTCAAATCAGGTTCATGACTCCTGAATTAACTGATGAACTTGCGCAATGTTACTCCTACTAGACCCAATACTCCTAACCCATACCGGTAGGAGAACCGATCTAATAGAAGTCTGAACCCCCAAGGTTAAGTTCCATAGTCATGTAATGACCTCACCATCAACAAAAAAATATATATATATAACATCCACCGATATGAAATGGCGCTCCACACACCATACCGTCAAGATAGAAAATAAGATAGTGTATAAAAATGTAACTCATATGAAAAGTCACAGTCCATCAAATACCACATCATCCATCCGAGTACATGAGTCAGAATCACCCTCACATAATACAAGACATAAGAATAACAGTCTCACTGAATACATCCAACAGCAACAATCAACTAACCAGAATGTCTCAGAAAATCACAGATCAGATCTCCTCCACTAGCCTACTGATCACGATCCCACCTAAAGCTGGGTGGCGTCAAGTCTGCCGAGCCACTGGAAAAATATAGGTAATAAAGGAATGAGCTACGCCCAGTAGGAAAGACAGCTAGTAAAAAAAAACTCTCATGCAAGAGAAGGATAATAGTAAGAGTATAGAAATACAGCATAACAATGTAGGGTGGAAAGGCACTCTCAGTCCCAGACTCTGACCAAACAGTCACCCCCAGTCACACCAGAGTAGCTCTCCTCTGTGCTCCCAGGCAGCATGCCAGCGGGACACGCCCATCTCTGCGCACGCATGGCGCCTAGGCAAAGCATGCCAGCGGGACACGCCCATCTCTGTGCACGCATCACAACGCCTAGCACCCGACACCGCAGCGTCTCTCGTCAATCAATCTTCTGGAGACTATAGACAGAACCAGTCACATAGATCTCTAGCCAACATGAGACACCCCTGCCACCCTCAGGCATGCAGGCCTACACACTTGACTAGCCACGGCGAGTCACCCCTGCCACTGCCACTCTCAGGCGCGCAGGCCTACACTCATGGACCAAAAGAGATCGACTCAGCCACCGTCCCAAGAAGTCCTCTCCCAACAATTTCCATAGAAGCTCACGCCCCTACAGTCATTGCCAAGCTCTAACTCCAAGATTTGGCAACATGTGTCCAGATACAACAAGGCGCATACCAGTGCACATGTATACTGTGAAAGCTAAGTCTGTACCGCACAGTTACCTACCGCAACTACCTTAAAACATCATATAGGGCCTATAGTAGTCCGGTCCAATATGCCAATCCATGAAATATGCCAACACTGAGTAAACTGACTCAATCCATGTCCTTGCCATCCAAGCAACACAAACTGTACCAAAATTCTGACTATTCTGGTAGCACCCAAGTGTCACACTTCCTTCCAACTAATCCAGCTGCACTGAATTTATGGGTAATTTCCAACAGTCAATTTCAACTTGGCTACGTGATTTCCAAAAATCACCTCTTCCTCACTTCAGGAAATTTTAATTTCCAAAATAAATTTCTGCCCTTTATCCATTTTCCGAAATTCGGAATAAATTTCCGAATTTAAAATCCGCATATCCTTTTTCCGAAAATTCGGATTAATTTCCGAATTAATTTTTTTTTTTTTTTTTTTTTTTTTCTTCCGCTTCTCTCTCATCCGCGCCGCACTTCACATGAACCGGTTCTCATCGCCGGTTCGGAACCCTTACGCGCTGAGCCGAGAACCCCGCCGGCCGAAGTTAATAATCCGAATTCGGGCCGACGCTTAACATATAAATATTAATAATTAAAATAATTATTCACTTAATAATCAGACTAATCCCTAATTAGCCCTAATTCATCCTCTTCCTTCGCCCGTCGCCCGCGAAATTCTAACCGTCGACTTTCCGGAAGTCTCCGTTTTCCCCGTCGATTTCCGGCGACCGAACGCAAGGAAACGCTAGCCTAAAGCTCGTACTAGCCTAAAAATTCCATATAATCAAGTCGCGAAGCTAAATGTCCATGCAAAAATTTTCGCCGAAGTGTTGTCCGATCCAACTATGCCAATTCATGAAATTAAAATCATTCTAGCATTCAGATAACCTGAATAATGGCAATATGATAATATCAAAACCTAAGGCTTGCTTCTATGCACAGAAATTCCAATTCGGCGGAAATTTTATATATTCTTCTTCATAAAAAAAAGAAACCCTAAAATGCTAAAATCAATAAATTGCATTAATCAATTCCAAAAACCCATATCCGCATGCTCAAGTAGCTATTTGCAAAATAATCCATATTTTTAATTTGCTAAATAACTAATTTAATCTGAATTTCCTACCTTTGCTCGCCGGCGACGGTGAAGTTCGCACGCGATCAACCGCAGCTCCTCGCCGAACGAAACCGGTACCAAAATGCTCGCCTCTGTCCCGCGAACCTCCGGTTACCAAAAGCCCCTTGGAAGGCTGCCGGAAAGTACCGCCGTTTGCCGCGAACACTTCGCCTCTAGCCGCCGTTCCAAACCCTAACAGCCGAACAGTTTAGGTTAAATACCCAGCTTAAACTGGTAATAACCAGTTAAGACCCATTAAGCGCCGGTTGACCTTCCAAAAACGCCGCTTAACACCCGATCAGCCGGTTAATCTCCACCGCTGATCTCGCCCGTCAGATCCGCTTATCCGCGGCTTTTCCAAACTCACGCGCAAACGCACCTCGGCGAACCGCCCCGCCTTCGCTGAACCGCTCCGGTCCGGTTCACGCATGGTAAAAGAAAAAAAATCCAAATTCCGGTTTTTAAAAAAAATCTCGGTGCTCCGAAAAATCCTCAGAAAATTTCAGAAATTCCAATAGCCTCCAATTGAGCTCCTGGCTCATCCTACTGTCGATCTGAAATCATCCAAGCCACAATTGAATTATTGAAGATTAAACCTATAATATTTTATCGGGTATAACAGTAGAGAAGAGTAGAGTAGAGCTAGGTTAGGCTAGGCTTAGCTAGAGTGTGATTGAGTAGAGTAGAATTGAATAGAGCAGAGCAAAGTAGAGTAGTGTCGTTCAGAGTAGAGCAGAGTAAAGTAGAGCTAGGTTTAGCCTGGCTAGCCTAAGAAAAAGTAGAGAAGAGCAGAGTAGAGTAGGGTTATGTTCGACTAGGCTTAGCTAGGCTAAGCTAAAGTAGAGTAGACTAGAGTAGAGCTAAGTAGAGTAGAGCTAGGTTAAGAGAAGCTAGGCTTGGCTAGAGTAGAGTAGAATAGAGTAGAGTAGAGTATTTTAGAGTAGAGTAGATTAAAGATAGAATAGGCTTGGCTAGGTTAGGTTATGCTAAACAAGGCTAGAGTAAAGCATAGTAGAATAGAGAAAAGTAGAGTGGAGTAGAGAAGAGAAAAGTAAAGCATAGCAGAATAGAGTAGAGCAGAGTAGAGCAAAGCAAAGCAAGGCTAGGTTAGGCTAGGCTAGGTTGGGGTATAATAGAGTAGAGTAGTGTAGTGTAGAGTAGAGTAGAGCTAGGTTGGGCTACGCTAGGCTAAGCTAGGATTTAGTCGAGTAGAATAGAGTATAGTAGAGTAGAGTCGAGTAGAGTCGAGTAGAGTACTGTAGAGTAGAGCAGAGCTAGGTTGGGCTAGGCTAGGCTAAGCTAGGATTTAGTCAAGTCGAACAGAGTATAGTAGAGTAGAGTAGATTAGAGTATAGTAGAGGAGAATAGAGTAGATCAAGGTTAGGCTAGGCTTGGTTAGGTTATGCTAGAATAGGTTAGGCAAGGCTAGAGTAGAGTAGAGTGGATTAGAGTTGAGTAGAGTAGAGTAGAGCAGAGCTAGGTCAAGCTTCCTTTGCTAGGCTAGAGTAAAATAGAGTAGAGCAAATCAAAGAAGGGTAGAACAGAGTAGAGTTAGGATAGGTTAGGCGAAGCTAGGCTATGCTTAGCTTGGCTAGAGTAGAAAAGAGTATAGTAGAATAGAGTAGAGTAGAGTCTAATACTGTAGAATGGAATAGATTAGAGTAGTGTAGTTTAAAGCTAGGTTAGGGTAGGTGAGCCTAAGCTAGGTTAGAGTAGAGTAGTGTAGTGCAGAGTAGAGCAGATTAATGTAGAGTAAAGGAGAGTAGAATAGAGTAGAGGAAAAGATAACAGAGAAGAGTCGAGTAGAGCAGAGCATAGTAGAGCAGAGAAGAGCGACATAGAGAAGAGTAGAGTAGTGTAGAGCAGACCTAGGTTTGGGTCGACTAGGCTAGGCTAGAGCAGAGTGGAGTAGAGTTAGGTTAGGTTAGCATAGGCTAGAATAAGTAAGACAATAGTAGAGTAGAGTAGACTAGACTAGAGTTGAACGTAGCAAAGTAGTGCAGAGTAGAGCTCAATTAGGCTAGGCTAGACTAGAATTGAGTAGAGCTAGGTAGGTTAGGCTAGGCTAGGTTAGGCTAAAGTAGAATAGAGTAGACTAGAGTAGAGTAGAGCAGATTAGAGTAAAGCTAGAGTAGACTAGAGTAGAGTAGAGTAGAATGAGGTTAGGCTAGGCAACAGTAGGATAGGTTAGGCTAGGCTAGGTTAGGCTAGGGTAGGTTAGTCTAGGCTAGAGAATAATAAAATAGAGTTGAGAAGAGCAAAGAAGAGCTAGGTTAGGTTAAGCTGGAGTATAATAGTGTAGAGTAAGTAAAGTAGAGTAGAGCAAAGTAGAGTTGACCAGAGCATAGTAGAGCAGAGTTGAGCAAAGCGTAGCAGAGCAATAACAAGCAGAGCCAAGTACAGCAGTGTAGGGTAAAGCAAGGTTAGGCTAGGTTAGGTAAGGCAAAGCTAGGCTAGGTAGGGCTATGCTAAAAAAGAGTAGAGTAGAGTAGGGTAGAGCAAGGTTAGGCTAGTAGAGTGGAGTAGAGCAGGGTAGAGTAGAGTAGAGTAGAGTGGACCAAGGTTAGGGAAGGCTAGACTAGATGAGGGTAAGCTAGGCTAGGTTATGCTAGAGTTGAGTAGAGTAGAGCAGAGTAGAGCTCAGTTAGGCTAAGCTAGGCTAGGCTAGCCTATGTTAGAGTAGAGTAGAGCAGAGTTGAGTAGAGCAAAGAAGAGCAAAGCAGAATAGAGAAGAGCAAAGTAGAGTAGGGTAGAGCAAAGCAGAATAGAGTAGAGTAGAGTAGAGTAGAGCAATTTAGAGCAGAGTAGAATAGAGCTAGATTATGCTATGCTAGGTTAGGCTAGGAAAGGGTAGGCTAGGTTAGAGTTTAGTAGGGTAGAGTAGAGTAGACTAGAGTAGAGTATAGTAACATAGAGTAAAGTAGAGTAGAGGAGAGAAATGGAGAGGGGAGGAGAGGAGAGTAAAAGAGAGGAGAGGAGAGCAGGTTAAAGCATAGTAGAGTAGAGTAGAGCAAAGTAGAGCAAAGAAGAGTAGAGTAGAGTAGAGCAGATTAGAGAAGAGATTAGTGGAGCAGAAATGAGCAAAGCTAGTTTAAGTTAAGCTAGGCTAGAGTAGAGCAGAGTACAGTAGAGTAGAGTAGAGCAAAGCCAAGCCTGGTTAAGTTAGGTTATGCTAGGCAAGTTTAGGCTAGGCTATACTAGAGTAATAGAAAAAAGCATAGTAGAGTAGAGCTAGGTTAGTTTAGGTTAAGCATGGTAAGTCTAGGCTAGAGTAGAGTAGAGTAGAGTAGAGTAGAGTAGAGTAGAGAAGAGTAAAAGAAGTAGAGTAGAGTAAAGTAGAGTAGAGTACAGTTAGATTAGGTTAGGCTAGGTTAGGTTAGGTTAGAGTAGAGTAGAGTATAGTAAAGTAGATTTGAGTAGAATAGAGTATAGTAGAGTAGAGCTAGGTTAGGCTAAGCTAGTTTAAGGTCAGTTAAGCTTGGCTAAGCTAGGCTAGAGTAGAGTCTAGTATATTAGAGTAGTGTAGAGTTGAGTTAGGTTAGGCTAGGATATGCTAGTGTATAGTAGAGCAGAGTAGAGTAGAGTAGAGTAGAGAGTAGAATATGGTAGAGTATTGTAGAGATAGGTTAAACTAGGCTTGGCTAGTGTAGAGTAGTGTAGAGTAGAGTAGAGTAAAGTATAGTAGAATAGAGCTCAATTAGGCTAGGCTAAGCAATGCCAGAGTAGGGTAGAGTAGAGTAGAGCAGACTAGAGTAGAGCAGAGTAGAGAGGAGTAGAGTAGAGCTGAGCAGAGTTGAGTAGAGCATAGTAGAGCAAAGTAGAGTTGAGCAGAGCAGAGCAGACTAGAGTAAAGCTAGGTTAGGCTAAGCTAGACTAGGTTAGGTTAGGTTATAGTAGAGTAATGTAGAGTAGAGTAGAGTATAGTATCATGGCATAGAGTAGAGTAGAGCAAGGTTAGGTTATGCTATGCTAGGCTTGGTTAGGTTAGGCTAGGTTAGAGTATAGTAGATTAGAGTAGAGTGGAGTAGAGGAGAGCTTGGTTAGGTTAGGCTAGGCTACGCTTTGTTAAAGTTAGTTAGAGTTGAGAAGATTAGAGCAAAGAAGAGTAGAGAAAAGTAGAGCAAAGAAGAGTAGAATAGAGCAGAGTAGAGTACAATAAAGCAGAGTAGAGCTAAGTTAGGCTGGGCTAGGTTAGGCTAGGTTTGAGTAGAGTAGAGTAAAGTAGAGTTAGGTTAGGTTAGGCTATGCCAGGCAAGAGTATAGTAGTGTAGAGTAGAAAAGAGTAGAGTAGAGCTGAGAAGAGCATTGTAGAGTACAGTAGAGTAGGATACAATAGAGCAGAGCATAGCATAGTAGAGCAGAGTTATGTTAGGTTTTCCAAGGCTAGAGTGGAGTAAAGTAGAGTGTAGTATAATAGAGTAGAGTAGAGCTTTGTTAGGCTTTACTGAGTTAGGTTAGGCTAAACTAGGCTAATGTAGAGTAGAGCAGAGTATAGTAGAGTAGAACAAAGTACAATAGAGTAAAGCAAAGTAGAGTAGAGTAGAGTAGAGCATAACAGAGTAGAGCAGAGCATAGCATAACAGAGTAGTGCATAGCTTGGTTAGGCTAGGCTAAGCTATAGTAGTGTAGAGTAGAGCTAACTTTAGCTAAGCTAGGCGTGGTTAGGGTAGCATAATGTAGAGTGGAGTAGACTAGAGGAGAGGAGAGTAGAGGAGAGTAGAGTAGAGGAGAGTAGAATTATGTTATATTAGGTTAGGCTAGGTAAGGCTATGCTAGGTTTGGGTAGGCTAGGCTACGATAGAGTAGAGCCAAGTAGAGTAGAGCAAAGTAAGGTTATGCTAGGCTAGGCTAAGCTAGGCTATGTTAAAATAGAGTAGAGTAGAGTAGGGAAAAGTAGATTAGACAATAGTAGAGTAGAGTAGAGTAGAGCAGAGTAGAGTAAGATAGAGTAGAGTAGACTAGAGGTAGGTTAGGCAGTGTTAGCCTAGGGTAGGCTAAATTAGGGTATAGTAGAGTAGAGTAGAGAAAAGTTAGGCTAGGCTAGGCTAGAGTTTAATATAATAGAGTAGAGTAGAGTAGTAGAGTTGATTAGAGCTCAGCAGAGCAGAGCTAGGTTAGCTTAGGCTAGGCTAGGCTGAACTTAGCTAGGCTAGAGTAGAGGAGGGTCGAGTAGAGTAGAGTAGGGAAGAGTAGAGTGGAGTATATTAGAGAATAGTAGAGTACAATAAAGAGTAGTGCTAGGTTAGGATTGGTTAGAGTAGCCAAGGCTAGATTAGGCTAGGTAAGAGTATAACAACATAGAGTAGAGTAGACTAGAGTAAAGCTAGGTTAGGCTAGGCTAGGCTAAACAAGGCTAGAATAGAGTAGGGTATAAAAGAGAAGAGCAGAGCAAGAAGAGTAGAGTAGAGTAGAGTGAAGAAGAGTAGAGTAGAGTAAAGTAGAGTAGAGCCAAGTTAGGCTTGGGTTAGCTAGGCTAGAGTAGTATAGAGCAGAGTAGCGTAAGGTTAGGTTAGGCTAGGCTAAGTTAGAGTTGTTAGGCTAGGCTATACTAGGCTAAGCTAGGGTAGAGTTTAGTAGAGTAGAGCAAGGCAGAGTAGAGTAGAGTAGGGAAGAGCAAAGCAGAGTATAGCAGAAAAGAGCATAACTAAGTAGAAAAGAGTAAAGTAGCATAGAGTAGAGCAGAGTAGAGCTTGGTTAGCCAAACTTAGGCAAAGCAAGGCTATGCTAGGTTAGTCTAGTTGGAGTAGAGTATAGTAGTGTAGAGTAGAGTAGAGAAGAGCAGAGTAGAGTAGAGTAAAGTAGAGTAAAGTAAACAAGAGTAGAACATAGTAAAGCAGACAAGAGTAGAGTACAACGGAGTAGTGCAGAAATGAGTTGAAGAGCAAAACTAAGATATATTGAGTAGAGCAGAGACGAGTAGAAGAGTGAAGAGCAGAGCTTAGCAAGGCAGAGTGGAAAAGAATAGAGGAAGGTTATGCTAGGGTAGGTTAGGTGGGGCTAGTCTAGGCTAGAGTTGAGTAGAGTATAATAGAGTAAAGTAGAGCTAGGTTAGGCTAGGATAAACTAGACTAGAGTAGAGTGGACCAGAGTTGGGTAGAGTAGAGCTAGGTTAAGCTAGACTTGGTTAGAGTACAATAGAGTAGAGTAGAGTATAGTAGAGCAGAGTAGAGCAGAGCAGAGTAGAGTAGGGCATCGCAGAGCAGAGTAGAGTAGAGCAAAGTAGAATAGAGAAGAGAAGAGTAGAGCTAGGTTAGATGAGGCTAGGCTATGTTAGCTTAAGCTAGGCTAGGCTAAGCTTGAGTAGAGTAGAGTAGACTAGTGTAGAGTAGAGTAGAGATTAGTAAGGTCAAGTTAGGCTAATTTGGCTAGGCATGGCTAGGCTAGGTTGGGCTCGAGTAAGAGAGCATAGTAGAGTAGAATAGTGTTAGGGTAGGCTAGGCTTGGTTAGGCTAGGCTAGAATAGAGTGGATTAGAGTAGAGTAGAGTATGATAGAGCAGAGTAGAGTTTAGCAGAGTGGAGCAGAGTAGAGCAGAGCTGAGTAGAGACAAAGCAGAGTAGAGTATAACAAAGCCCAGGAGAGCATAGTTAAGAAGTGAAAAGTAGAGTAGAGCATAGTAGACCATAGTTAGGTAAGGTTGGTAACGTTAGCTTAGATAGAGTAGAGTAGAGTAGAGTAGAGTAAAGCAGATTATGGTAGAGTAGAGTAGAGTAAAGTAGATCTAGGTTATGCTAGTCTAGGCTAGGTTAGAGTAGAGTGGGCTAGAGTAGACTAGACTAGACTAGACTGAAGTATAATAGAGTAAAGTAGAGTAGAGTAAAGTGGAGTAGGGTAGAGTAGAAGAGAGTTTTGCTATGTTTGGCTGGGCGAAGCTAGGCTTGGCTAGGGAAGGCTACGTAAGAGTAGGTAAGAGTAGGGTAAAGTAGTTTAGAGTAAAGCAACATAAAACTAGGTTAGGCTAGGCTAGGCTAGGCAAGACTAAGCTAGGCTAGAGTAGAGTAGAGTAGAGGTTAGCAGACCAGAGCAGGATAGAAACAAGGAAAACAGAGCAGAGTAAGGTAGAGCAAAGCAGGGCATGGTCGAGCAGAGCAGAGCAGGGTAGAGTAGAGTAGAGTAGAGCAGCGTAGTGCTAGGTTAGGCTGGGCTAGAGTTCAGTAAAGTAAAGTAGAGTAGAGCTAGGTTAGGCTAGGCTTGGCTATGCTAAGCTAGGCTTTGGTAGGATAGGCTATAGTAGGGTAGATTAGAGTAGAGTAGAGCTAGTTTAGGCTAGGCGAGGCTTGATTAGGTTAAATTAGGCCAGTGTGGAGTAGAGTAGAGTAAAGTAAAGTACAGCATAGTAGAGTAGAGAAGAGAAGAGTAAAGCAGAGTAGACCAAAGTTGGGCTAGGTTAGGCTAGGTTAGAGTAGAGTAGAGCAAGGTTTGTGTCGACTAAGGTAAGCTAGGTTTGAGTAGAGTAGAATAGATTGGAGAAGAGTAGAGTGTAGTAAAGTAGAGTGCAGTGGAGTAAGGAAAAGTATAGTAGAGTAGTGTTGAGTAGAGTAGAGTAGAGTAGAGTATAATAGAGGAGAGGGGAGGAGAGGAGAGCAGAGGAGAGCAGATCAGCATAGAGAAGGGGAGAGAAGTGTAGAGCAGAGTAGAGTATAATAGAGTAGACCTAAGCTAGGTCAGCTTAGGCTAGGCTAGGCTAAGCTAGGCTGGGCTAGAGAGGAGTAGTAGAGTAGATTAGAGTAGAGCTACGTTAAGCTAGGTCTGGTTAGGCTTGGCGAAGCTTGGCTAGAGTATAGTAGAGTAGAGTATTTTAGAGTAGAGTAGAGTATAGTATAATATAATATAGGAGAGTAGAGCAAAGCAAAGTAAGGTAGAGTAGAGTTGAGTAGAGCTAGGTTATGTTAGGCTAAGTTAGGCTTGAGTGGAGTAGAATAGATTATAGTAGAGTAAAGTGGGGTAGAGATGAGCTAGGTCAGGTTAGGCTCGACAAGGCTAGGCTAGGCAAGGCTTGAGTAGCAGAGTAGTGTAGAGTAGAGTAGAGTTAGGTTAGGCTAGGCAAGTTGAAGCTAGATTATAGTAGAGTAGAGTATGATAGAGCAGAGCTGAGTAGAGTAGAGTAAAGTAAAACAGAGATGAGCAGAGTATAGTAGAGAAAAGAAAAGCTGAACAGAGACAAGCATCACAGAGTAGTGCAGAGTAGAATAAAGCCAAGGAAAGCAAAGTAGAGAAAAGAAAAGAAAAGCATAGTATAGTAGAACATAACTAGTTTAGGTTGGTAAGGCTAGGTTAGATAGAGTAGAGTAGAGTAGAGTAGAGTAGAGTAGGGTAGAGCAGAATATAGCTAAGTTAGGTGTGGCTAGGCTATGCTAGGTTGGAGTAGAGTAGAGTAGAGCTGGGTAGAAATGGCAAAGTAGAGCAGAGTAAGGTAGAGCAGAGCAAAGCATAGTAAACCATAGAATAGTAGAGCAGAGTAGAGAAGAGTATAGTAGAGCAATGTAGAGCTAGGTTAGGCTTAATAATCCTAGGTTAGTCTAGGCTACAAGGCAAGGCTAGGCTTTTCAAGGTTATGGTAGTCTAAGCTAGGCTAGGCTAGGTTAAGAGTAGAATAGAGTAGAGTAGTATAGAGTAGCATAGAGCTATGTTAGGCTTAGCTAGGTAAGAGTAGAGTAAAATAGAGTAGAGTATAGTAGTATATAGTAGAGTAGAGTAAAGTAGAGTAAGGCCAAGCTAGGTTAGGTGAGGTGAGGTTTGGATAGGTTAAACTAGGTTCGGCTAGACTGGGCTAGGCTATGTCTGGCTCGGCTAGGCTAAGCTAGAGTCGAGTAGAGTAGATTGGAGTAAAGTAGAGTTGAGTAGAGTACATTATAGAATAACTAAGGCTAAGATAGCTTAGGCTAGGCTAGGGTAAGATAGGATAGGCTAGAGTAGAGTAAAGTTGAGTCGTATAAAGCTAATTTAGGCTTAGCTTTACTAGAGTAGAGTAGAGTAAGGCTAGGCTAGGTGTGGCTAGGCTAATGTAGTGTAGAGTAGAGTAGGGTAGAGTAGAGTATAGTATGGCTGTGCTATGTTTCGTTATGTTAGACTGAGGTAGGTTAAGCAAGGCTAAGTTAGGTTAGGGTAGAGTAGAGAAGAGTAGAGTAGAGCGGCATAGAGCTAAGGTAGGCTTACCTAGGCTAGAGTGGAATAAAATAGAGTAGAGTAGAGTAGAGGAAGGTTAGGCTAGGCTAAGCGAGGTTAGGTTAGGTTAGGCTAGGCTAGAGTAGAGTAGAGTAGAGTTGGGTAGAGTATAATAAGGCTGGGCTAGGCTATGCTAGGTTGGCTAGGCTAGGATAGGTTAAGCTAGAGGGAATTTTAGGAAAGTAGAGGAGCATAGAACTAAGTTATGAATAAATAGGCTAAAGTAGAATAAAATACCATAGAGTATAATAGAGTAGAGTAAACTAGAGCAGAGTAGAGCAGAGAAGAGCATAGCATAGAAGAGTAAAGTAGAGCAGAATCGAGCAGAGTAGAGTAGAGCACAATAGAGTATAATAGAGTAGAGGAGAGAAGAGCAGAGTATAGCTAAATAGAGTAGCATAGATCAGAGCAAAGTAGAGCAGAGTAGAGCAGAACAGAGTAGAGTAGAGCAAGGCTGAGTAGAGCTTAGATGAGGTTAGGCTAGGCTAAGATAGATTAGGTTAGATTAGAATAAAGTAGAGTAGGGTAGAATAGAGTATAATAAGGCTAGGCTAGACTGGGTTGGGTTAGGCTAGGCTAGGTTAGGCTAGGCAAGGCTAGGTTAGACGAGGTTAGGACAGAGTAGAATATAGTAGAGTAGCACAGAGCTAAGTTAGGCTTCTCAAGGCAAGAGTAGAATATAATAGAGTAGAGTAGAGTCAAGCCTAAGTGAGGTTAAGCTAGGCTAGGCTAGTCAAGAGTAGAGTAGAGCAGAGCTGGGTAAAGTAGTGTATAGTATGGCTAGGTTAGGCTAAGCTATGTAAGGCTATATTTGGCTAGAGTAGGGTAAAGTAGCAAAGAGCTAGGTTAGGCTTAGTTAAGCTAGAGTAGAGTAGGGTAAGGTTATGCTAGGCTAGGTGAGGTTTGCTTACAATAGGTTAGGCTAGGCTCTACTTGGCTAGGTTAAGCTAGGCTAAGCTAGACAAGGCTAGGCTTGGCATGCCTAGGCTAGGCTATGGTAGGCTAGGCTAGGCAAAGCTAGAGTAAAGTAGAGTAGAGTATAGTAGAGTAGTGTAGACTATAGTGTAGTAAGGCTGGGTAAGATAAGGTTTAGCTAGGTTAACCTAAGCTAGGCTAGGCTAGGTTAGGCTAGAGTAGAGTAGGGTAGAGTAGAGTAGTACAAAGCTTGGTTAGTCTTTGCTAGGCTAGAGTAGAATAAAATATAGTAGAGTAGAGTAGAGTAGAGTTTGCCTAGACTAGGCTAGGTGAGGTTAGGTTAGGCAAGGACAGGTTAGGCTAGGCTAAGCTAGGCTAGGTTAGAGCAGGGAAGGGTAGAGTAGAGTAGAGTAAAGTAGACTAGAGTAGAGTAGGATAGAGTGGAGTATAGTAGTGTAGAGAGGAGTACAATAGAGTAGAGTAGAGTAGAGTAGAGTAAAGTAGGACAGAGCTATGTCAGGCTTAGCTAGGTTAGAGTAAAATAAAATAGAGTAGATTAAAGTAGAGTAGATTAGAGTAAGACTAGGCTAGGCTAGGCTAAAGTAGAGTAGACTAGAGTAGGGTAGAGCAGAGTATAGTAAGCCTAGCCTAGGCTAGGCTAGGCCTGGTTAGGTTAGAGTAGAATAGAGTAGAGTAGAGTAGCATAGAGCTAAGTTAGGATTAGCTAAGCTAGACTTGGATAAAATAGAGTAGAGTAGAGCAAGACCAGGCTAGACTAGGCAAGGTTAGCATAAGCTAGGTTAGGCTAGGCTAAAGTAGTGTAGAGTAGGGTAGCGTAGAGTATAGTAAGACTGAGCTTGGCTAGACTAGGTTAGCCTAGGTTAGGTTAGGATAGGCTATGTTTGGCTAAAGTAGAGTAGAGTAGCATAAAGCTAAGTTAGACTTAGCTAAGCTAGAGTAGAATAAAAGGGACTGTGGTAGAGTAGAGTAGAGTATAACAGAGTCGAGTAATTCTAGGCTAAGCAAGGAGACGTTAGGTTATGATAGCTTCGGCTAGACGAGGCTAAGTTCGGTTCAGCTTGGCTAGAGTAGAATAAAATAGAGTAGAGTAGAGTAGAGTAAGGCTAGGAGAGATTATATTAGGTTAGGATAAACTAGACTAGCTATGCTAGGTTTGAGTAGGGTATGGCAAAGTAGAGTAAAGTAGAGAAGAGAAAAGTAGACTTGAGCAGAGTAGAGTAGAGTAGAGCAAAATAAAACAAAGCTACATTAGGCTTGGCTAAGTTAGAGCAGAGTAGACTAGAGTTAGGTTAGGCTAGGCTAGGCTTGGCTAGGTTAGAGTAGAATATAGTAGAGTTGAGTAGAGTGGAGTTGAATATAACAGAGTAGAGTAGATCAGACAAGAGCAGAGTAGAGTAGAACTAGGTTAGGCTAGGCTATACTAGAGTAGAGTAGAGTAGAGCTACATAGGGTAGGCTATGCTAGGTTTGGTTAAATTAGAGTAGTGTAGAGTGGAATAAAGTAATGTAGAGTAGAGTAGAACAAGGTTAGGCTAGCCCCAATTTAGATAGGCCAGAGTAGAACATAGTAGAATAGAGTGGAGTAGAGTAGAGCTAGGTTAGGTTCTACTAGGCTAGTTTAGAGTAAAATAAAGTAAGGTAGAGTAGAGAAGAGTAGAGCAAAGCAGAGTACAACAAAGAAGAGTAGAGCAGAGCAAAACAGTAGAGTAGCATAGAGTAGATGGAGCAGAGTAAAGCAAAGTAATAAAAAGAAGAGCAGAAAAGAGTAGAGTAGAGTAGAGCTAGGTTAGGCTAAGCTGGTCTAGAGTAGAGTAGAGTAGAGTAGAGTAGATCTAAGTTAGGTTAAGTTTGAGTAAAGTGGAGTAGAGTAGAGTAGAGTAGAATAGAGTAGAGTTAGGTTAGGCTAGGCTAAGCTAGTCTAGGCTAGAGTGTAGTAGAGTAGAGAGTAGAGTAGAGTAGAGTACAATATAATAGATTAGTGCAGAGTAGAGTAGAGCTAGGTTACGCTTGGCTAGGCTTGGCGAGGCTAGGCAAGTCAAGGTTAGGCTAGGCTAGAGTAGAGTAGAGCTAAGTTAGGTTAGGCTTTGCTCGGCTAAGCTAGGCTAGAGTTCAATGGAATAAAGTAGAGCAGAGCAGAGCAATGTAGAGTAGAGTAGAGCTAGGTTAGGCAAGGCAAGGCAAGGGTAGAGTGGAGTAGAGTAGAGTTAAGCTAGGTTAGGCTAGGCTAAGCTGTGCTATGCTAGGCTAGAGTAGAGTGGAGCAGAGGTAAGCAAAGAAGAGAAGAGTAAAGTAAAGTAGAGTAGAGGAGTGTAGAGAAGAGAAAAGTAGAGCAGAGTAGAGCAGAACATAGCAGAGTAGAGCAGAGTAGTCTAGAGTAGAGTAGAGATGAGCTAGGTTAGGCTAAGTTAGGCATTGCTAGGCTAAGCCAAGCTAGGTTAGGCTAGGCTAGATTTGAGTAGAGTAGAGTAAAGTAAAGCCAGGTTAGGTTAAACTAGGCTAGACTAAAGTAGAGTAGACTAGAGTAGTGTAGAGTAGAGCATAATAGAGTAGAGAAGAGTTTAACAAAGCAGAGTGGAGTAAAGTAGAGTAGAGTATATTAGAGTATAATAGAGTAGAGTAGATTAGAGAAGAGTAGAGCTATGTTAGGTTAGGTTAGGCTACACTAGGCTAGGCTAGGTTAGAGTAGAGTAGAGTAGTGCAGAGCAGAGAAGAGTAGAGCTAGGTTAGGCTTGGCTAGGGTTGGTTAGAGTAGAGTAGAGTAGAGTTGATTTGAGTAGAGTAATGTAGGATGAAGCTATGTTAAGCTTAGCTTGGCTAGAGTAAAATAAAATAGAGCAAAGTAAAGTAAAGTAAGACTAGGCTAGGCATGGCTAGGATAGGTTAGGCTAAGCTAGGCTAGGTTAGGATAAAATGGACTAGAATAGAGTAAAGTAGAGTAGCATAGAGCTATGTTAAAATCAACAAGGCTAGAGTTGACTAAAATAGATTTGAGTATAGCAGAGTAGAGCAGAGCAGAGCAAGGCTAGGCTAGACTAAGCTAGGTTAGGTCAGGCTAGGTTGGGCTAGAGTATAGTAGAGTAGGGTAGAGTATAGTAAGACTTGGCAAGGCTAGGCTAGGTTAGGTTAGGCTAGGTTTGGATAGGATATGTTAGGCTAGTGTAGAGTAGAGTAACATAATGCTAAGTTAGGTTTAGCAAAGTTAGTGTAGAAAAAAATAGAGTACAGTTGATATAGTAGAGTAGGGTAGAGTATAATAGAGCAGAGAAAGCTAGGCAAAGCTAGGCAAGGTTAGGTTAGGATAGGTTAGACAACTATGCATGGTGAGGCTAAACTAGGCTAGGGTGGGTAGAGGAGAGTAGAGTAGGGTAGAGTATATTAACATAAGGCTAAGTTAAGCTTAAGTTGGCTATAGTAGAATAAAATAGAGTAGAGTAAAGTAGAGTAAGGTTTGGCTCAACCAGGGAGGTTAGATTAAGTTAGGCTAAACTAGGCTAGGCTAGGCTAAGTTAGAGTAGGGCATAAGTTAGTATAGTAGAGTAGAGTAGGGCTAGGTTAGGTTAGGCAATGCTAGGATAAAGTACAATAGAGAAGAGTAGTGAAGACCATAGAAGAGTAGAGAAGACCAGAATAGAGTAAAGCAATACAGAGTAGAGTAGAGTAGTACAGAGTAGAGCATAGCAGAGTTAGGATGAGTTAAGCTATGCTAGAATATGCAAGGCTAGGCTAAGATTGGCTAGAGTAGAGTAGAATACAGTACAGTTAGGTTAGGCGAGGCTCGGCTAGGCAAGTTTACAGTAGAGTAGAGTAAAGTAATGCTAGGTTAGGTTAGGCTAGGAAAGGATAGGCTAAGCAAGGCTAGGCTCATGCAGTATAGAGTAGAGTATAGTAGTGTAGAGTTTAGCTTTATTAGGCTACGAAAGGCTAAGCTAGGCTAAGCTTTAGAAGAGTATAGTAAAGTAAAGCAAAGTAGAGCAGAATAGAGCAGAGAATAATATTAAAAAATAGTAGAATTGAGAAGAGCAGAGCAGAGCATAGAAGAGCTGAGAAGAGTATAGCAGAGTATAGTAGGGCTTCGTTAGGCTACGCTAGGCTAGGTTAGCCAACATTCGAGTAGAGTAGAGTAGAGTAGAGAAGTGTAGAGTAGAGAAGAGTAGAGTAGAGTAAGTTAGAGTATAGTAGGGTAGAGTAGAGTAGAGCAAGGTTGAGCTAGGCTTGGCTAGTCTAGACGAAGCATGATTAGGCTAGGCTCGAGTAGAGTAGAGTTGAGTAGAGCAAGGTTAGGGTAGGCTATGCTAGGCTAGGCTTGGCAAAGTAGAGTAAAGTGAAGTTGAGTAGAGTAGAGTAGAGAAAAGGAAAGCTGAGGAAAGCTAGGTTAGCCTAAGCTAGGCTAGAGTAGAGTAGAGAAAAGTATAGTATAGCAAAGTAGAGCAGTGCAAAGAACTGTAAATAAAAGTCGAGTAGACAAGAGGAGAGTAGAGTAAAGTAGAGATAACTAGAGTAGAGTATAGCTAGGTTAGGTTGGGCTAGGTTTGGCTAGGCGAGGCTAGGTTAAAGTCAAGTCGAGTAGAGAAGAGTAGACTGGAGTAGAGCTAAGTTTGTTTAGGCTAGACTAAGCTTTGGTAGAGTAGAGTGGAGTAGGATAGAGCATAGTTAAGAGGAGGTGAGAGAGTAGAGCAGAGTGAAGCAGAGTATAGTAGAGCAGAGTAGAGTAAAGCAGTGTAGATTAAGGTTAGGTTAGGCTAGGTTAGAACAGAGTAGAGTAGACTACAGTATAATAGAGTTGAGCTTGGTTAGGCTAGGCTAGACTAGGCTAGGATAAACAAGGCTAGAGTAGAGTAGCATAGAGATGAGTAGAGTAGAGAAGGGCAGAGCAGAGTAGAGGAAATCAGAGTAGAGCTGAGCAGAGGGGAGCAGAGTACAGTACAGCTGAGTAGAGTAGGGCAGAGTAGAGAAGAGAAGAGTGAAGCAGTACAAAGCAGAGTAGAGTAGAGAAGAGTAGAGCATAGTAGAGTAGAGGAGAGTAGAGTAGAGCAGAGTAGAGTAGAGTAGAGTAGAGAAGATCTAAGTTTGGTTAGGCTAGGACAGAGTAAAGTAGAATATAGCTAAGTTAGGCTAGGCTAAGCTTGGTTTGGTTAGAGTAGAGTAAAGTAGAGTAGAGTAGAGTAGAGTGGAGTAAAGGAGAGCAGGGTAGAGTAGAGCTAGGTTAGGTTAGGTCAAGCTAGGTAAGGCTAGGCTAGGTTAAGCTAGGCTAAGCTAGGTTAGTCTACATTAGAGTAGAGTGGAGTTGAGTAAAGTAGAGTAAAGTGGAGTAGGGCAAGGTTGGGCTTGGCTAAGCTAGAGTATAATAGAGTAGAGTAGAGAAGAGCAGAGCAGAGAAGAGTAAAGTAGAGTCGAGCAAAGCAGAGTAGAATAGGACAATGTAGAGTTAGGTTAGGCTAGGCTTGGCTAGGCTTGGGTAGCTATAATAGAGTAGAGAAGAGTAGAGCTTGGATAAACTAGGCTAAGTAAGGCTATGCTAGATTAAATTAGAGTAGAGTATAATAGAGTAGAGTAGAATAGAGTAGAGTATAGTAGAGTATAGGATAGTAGAGTAGAGTTTTGTGGAGTAGAGCAGAGTAGATTTTTGTATGGCTAAACCAGGCTAGGATAGGCCAGGCTAAGCTAGGGTAAAGTAGAGTAGAGAATCATAGAGAAGAGTATAGTAGAGTAGAGCTTGTTTAGGCTAGGCTAGTCTTGGCTAGGCTAGGATAGAGTAGAGTAAAAAAAGAGCATACTAGAGAAAAGCAGAGTATAGTTAAGAAGACTATAGTAAAGTAGAGCAGAGTATAGAAATAGACTAGAGTACAATAGAGTAGAGCAAAGTAGAGCAAAGCATAGAAGAACTAAGTTAGGCTAAGGTAAACGAAGTTAGGCTTGGTTTGAGTAGAGTAGAGTATAGTATAGTATAGTATAGTAGAGTTAGGTTTGGTTAGGCCAGGTTAGGCTAGGCTAGAGTAAAATAAAGTGTAGAAGAGAAGAGCAAAACTGGGAAAAGTAGAGCAGAGTTGAGTACAGTAAAGTGGAGCACAACTAGGTTAGGCTAGGCAAGGCTCGAGTAGGGTAGAGTAGAGTAGAGTATGGTTAGACTAGGCTAAGCTAGGTTTGGTTAGAGTAGAGTAGAGTCGGGTATAATAGAGTAGAGGATAACATAGTAGGGTTGAGCGAAGAAGAGTAGAGTAGAGTGGAGCAGAGTAGAGAAGTGTAGAGCAGAATAGAGTGGAGAAAAGTAGAGCAAAGCAAGGTTTGGCTAGGCTAAGCTATGGTAGGCTAAGTAAGGCTAGGGTAGAGTGGAGTAGAGTAGAGTAGAGTAAAAAAGAGTAGAGTATAAATAGGATAGGCTATGTTAGAGTAAAGTGGAGTAGAGTAGAGTAGAGCGTGCTAGATTAGAGTATACGACAACTAGGTTTGGCTAGAATAGGCTCGAATATACAAGACTAGGCTATGTTAGGCTAGGGTAGAGTATAGTAGAGTAGAGTTGAGTTGAGTAGAGTAGAGCTACGTTATGCTAGGTTAAGCTAGAGTACAATAGAGCAGAGTGGAGTAGAGTAGAGCATAGCTACACAGAGTTAGGTTAGGCATAGCTAGATGAGGGTACACAAGGCTGGGCAAGGCTAGGCTAAGGTAGGCTAGAGTAGAGTAGAGCAAAGTAGAGCTAGGTTAGGGTAGCTAGGCTAAGCTATGTTAGAGTATAGTAGAGTAGAGTATAGTAGTGTATAGCTCATTTAAGTCAGGCTAGGCTGGAGTAAAGAAGAGTATAGAAGAGTAGAGTAGAGTAGAGTAGAGTGGAGTAAGGCTCAGTTAAGCTAAGCTAGGCTAGGCTAAGAAAGGCTAGAGTGGAGTTGAGTAGAGTTGAGTAGTGCATAAAAGAGCAAAGTAGAGAAAAGTAGAGCAGAAGAGAGGAGAGAATAGTAGAGTAGAGCAGAGCAGAGCAGAGTTGAGCTGAATAGGGCCGAGTAAGGCTAGGTTAGGCTATGCTAGGCTAGCTTAGAGTAAAGTAGAGTAGAGTAAAGTAGAGCAGCATAGAGTGGAGTAGAGTAGAGTAGAGTATTGTAGAGCATAGTAGAGCAGAGTAGAGGTTGGTTAGGCTAAGATAGGCAAGGCTAGGTTAGGCTAGGCTAGAGTAGAATGAGTTGATTAGAGTGGAGTAAGGTCGAGCTAGGTTAGGTTTGGCTATGCTAGTCTAGGATAGGTTAGGTTAGGCTACATTAGGCAGGGCTAGGCTTTGCTAAATAAGAGTAGAGTAGAGCAAAGCTGAGAAGAGTAGAGTAAAACAATGCTAAGTGGCAGAGAAGCATAGAGCATAGTAGATTAGATTAGAGCAAAGCTAGGTTAGGCTAGGTTTAGTTAGGCTAAACTAAGCTAAGATAGGCAAGGCTAGAGTAGAGTAGAGTAGAGTAGAGCATAATATATTAAAGCATAGTGGAGTAGAGTAGAGCACAATAGAATAGAGTGGAGTAGAGCAAAGCAAAGTAGAGTAGAGCTGAGTAGAGTAGAGCATAGAAGAGTAGAGCTAGGCTAGGCTAATTGAGGCTAGTGCAAATTAGAGTAGACTAGAGTGGAGCTTGGTTAGGCTAGGTTAGGTTAAGCAAGACTAAACTAGGCTATAGCAGAGTAAAGAAAATATAGAAGAGTAAAGTAGAGTAGAGTAGAGCAGAGTTGAGTAGAGTAGAGTAAAGTAGAGTAGAGTAGAGCTAGTTAGGCTAGGGTAGTGTGGAGAAGAGTAGAGTTAAGTTAGGCTTGGCTAGGTTAGGGTAGAATTGACTAGAGTATAGTAGAGTAGAATCTATTTTAGTAGAGTAGAGTAGGGTAGACTGGAGGAGAGTAGAGTGGAGTAGAGTAGAGTAGAGTAGAGCAGAGCTAGATTAGGTTAGGCTAGGTTAGGCGAGGCTAAAATAAGTTAAGCTAAGCAAGGCTAGGCTAGGCTAGAGATGAGATGAGTATTAGAGTATACCATGATTAGGCTAGGCTATGCTAGGCTAGGCTAGAGTATAATAGAGTAGAGTAGAGTAAAGTAGAGTAGAGTAGAGTAGAAAAAAGTAGAGTAGAGTAGAGTAAAGAAGTGGAAAGTAAAGCAAAGGATTGCAAAGCAAAGAAGAGCAGAGCAGAGTTGAGCAATGTAGTGCAAAGCATATTAGAGTGGAGCAATAAAGAGTAGAGCAAAGTAGAGTTGAGTGGAGCATAGTGTAGATAAGTTATTCTATGCTGGGCTATGCTAATCTAAGCTAGGCTAGAGTAAAGTAGAGTAGAGTAGAGTACAGTAGAGCTCAGTTAGGCTTGGCTAGAGTAGAGTAAAGTAGAGTTGAGTAGAGTAGTGCTAGATTAAGTAAGGCTAAGCTATGTTGTGCTAGAGTAGAGCAGAGTAGAGTAGAGCAGAGTAGGGTGGAGCAGGGTAGAGTAGAGTAGAGTAGAGTAAAGTAAATTAGAGAAGAGTAAAGTATAGAAGATGACAAGAGAGGAGAGGATAGAAGAGTAGAGGTGATAAGAGGAGAGGGGAATTGAGTAGAGTTGAGTAGAGCTAGCTTAAGCTAGGCTAAAGAAGAGTAGAGTAGAGTAGAGCAGAGTAAAGAACAGAACTATAGATCATAGTCGAGCAGAACAGAGTAGAGTAGAGCCAAGAAGAGTAGAGTAGAGCAGAGTAAAGCTAGGTTAGGCTAAGTTAGGTTAGGTTAAGCTAGGTTAGATTAGAGTAGAGAAGAGCTAGGTTAAGCTAGGATAAGCTAGCTATGGTAGGCAAGGTTAGGTTAGCCTCGAGGAGATTAGAGTAGAGTAGAGTAGAGTTGAGTAAAGCTCGGTAAGGTGAGGCTATGCTAGGCCAGACTTGGCTAAAGTTGAGTAGAGTAAGGAATAGAAGAGCAGAGTAGAGTAGGGCAGAGTAGAGCTAGGTCAAGCAAGGTTAGAGTCAAGTAGATTTGGGTAGAGTAGAGTAGAGCTAGGTTAAGTTAGGTTAGGCTAGGTTGGGCTAGGCTAGAGCAGAGTAGAGTAGAGTAGGGTAGGGTAGAACAGAATGGAGAAGAGTAGAGTAGAATAGACCAAAGTAGAATAGAGCAGACCAGGGTTGAGTAGAGTAGAGTAAAGCAGAGTAGACTACAACAGAGTAGATTAGAACAGAGCAGAGTAGAGTAGAATAAAGTAAAGCAAAGTAGAGCAGAGTTGAGAAGAGTAGAACAGAGTATCATATCATAGAGCAAAGAAGAGTAGAGTTGAGCAGAGAAGTGCTAAGCAAGGCTAGACTAGGTTAGAGCATAGTAGAGTAAAGTAAGGTAGAGCTTGGTTAGGTTAGGCTAGACTAGGCTAAGTTAAAATAGGCTAGAGTAGAGTAGGTTAGACTGAAGTAGAGTAGAGCTGACTAGAGTTGAGTAGAGCAGAGTAGAGTAGAGCAGAGTAGAGCAGAGGATAGTAAAATGAGTAGAGTAGAGCAAAGTAGAGCAAAGTAGTGCGGAGTAGAGCCGAGTAAAGCAGAGTAGAGCAGAGCAGAGTAGAGCAGTGCTATGTTTGGCTAAGCTTGGATAGAGGAGAGTAGAGTAGAACTAAGTTAGGCTAAGCTAACTAGGCTTGGTTAGAGTTGAGTAGAGTAGAGTAGTAGAGAGTAGAGTAGAGTAGAGTTAGGTTAGGGATAGGTTAGGTTAGGTTAAGCTAAGATAGGATATTCTAGGTTAGGTTAGGCTAGGTTTGAGTTAGCAAGAGTAGAGTAGAGTTGAGTAGAGTAGAATTGACTAGAGTAGAGTAGAGTAGAGTAGAGTAAAGTACAGAAGAGTAGAGCAGAGCAAAGTATAGTAGAGCTAAGCTAGGCTAAGTTAGGCTAAGAAAACTTAGAGTAGAGTATAGTAGAGTAAAGTAAAGTATAGAAGAGTAGAGTAGAGTAGAGTAGAGCAAGGTTAAGTTGTGCTAAGCTAGGCTATCTTCAACGAGGCTAGCCTAGAGTAAAGTAGAGTAGATTACAATAGAGTAGGGCACAATAAAAGTAGAGTAGAGCTGGGTTAGGCTAGGATAGCTTAGGCTATGCTATAGAATAGTAGAATAGAGCAAAGTAGAGTAGAGCAGAGTAGAGCAAAGAAGAGTAGAGTAGAGTAGAACAGAGTAGAGTAAGGCAGAGTTGAGCAAGGTAGTTTTTGGCTAGGCTAGGTTAGAGAAGAGTAGAGAATTGTAAAGTAGAGTTAGGTTAGGCTACGTAGGCTTGGTTAGGATAGAGTAGAGTAGAGTAGAGAAGATTAGAGTTGAGTAGAGTAGAGTACAGTAAATTAGAATAGAGTAAGTTTACGATAAGCTAGGGTAGGCTCGGCTCGGCTCGACTAAGCTAGCTTAGAGTAGAGTAGAGCAGAGCAGAGCAGAGTAGAGTAGAGTAGAGGAGAGTACAGGAGAGAAGGATAGAGAAGAGTGGAGTAGTGTAAAGCAGAGTAGAGTAAAGCAGAGCAGAGTAGAGGAGAGGAGAGGAGAGTAGAGCACAGTAGAGCATAAAAAGAGAGAGCAGAGTAGAGCGAAGAAAAATAGACAAGAGCAGAGAAGAGAAAAGCATAGTAGAATGAAAAAAGAAGAGCAAAGTAAAGTAGAGTAGAGCTAGGTCGCTAGGCTAGGCTAGGCTAAAGTTGAGTAGAGCAGAGTGGAGTGGAGTAAGGTTGAGCTAGGTTAGGTTAAGCTAGGATAAGTAGAGTTGAGTAGAGTTGAACTAGGTTGAGCTAAGCTTGGCTAGGCTAAGATAAGCTAGACTAGGCAAGGCTAGAGTAGAGTAGAGTAGAGAAGAGAAGAGCAGAGTAGAGCTAGGTTAGGCTTGGCTAAGTTAAAGTATAGTAGTGTAGAGTAAAGAAGCGTAGAGGATAGTAGGGTAGAGTAGAGCAGAGTAGTGCAGAGTAGAGTAGATCTGAGAAGAGATTAGTAGAGGAGAGCAAAGAAGAGCAGACTAGAGTTGAGTTAGATTAGGTTAGGCTAAGCTAGGCTAGAGTAAAGTAGAGTAGAGCTAGGTTAAGTTAGGCTGGGCTAGGTTAGGTTATAATGGATTAGACCAGGGTTTGGTAAAGTAGAGTACAATAGAGTAGAGCTACTTTAGGCTTCGCTAGGCTAGGCTAAGTTTGTCTATGCTATGCTAGGCTAGAGTAGAGGGGAGTTGAGTAGAGTGGAGTAGAGTAGAGTAGAATAGGATAGAGTAGAGCTAGGTTAGGCTAGAGTAGGCTAGGATAAGCTAGAGTAGAGTAGAGTAGAGCTAGATTAGGCTAGGCTGGGCTAGGCTAAGCTAGATTAGAGTAGTATAGAAAAGAGTAAAGTAGAGTAGAGGAGAGTAGAGTAGAGTAAAGTAGAGTAGAGTAAAGTAGAGTAGAGTAGAGTAGAATAAAAGAGAATAGAGGAAAGGAGAGTAGAGTAGAGCAGAGTAGAGCAGAGTAAAGTAGAAGTGTAGAGCAGAGAAATATAGAGCAGAGAAGAGTTGCATAGAGTAGTGCAAAGTAGAGCAGAGTAGAGTAGAATAGAGATAATTAAGGCTATGCTAGGGCAATCTAGGCTAGGCTAGGCTAGAGTAGAGCAGAGTAGAGTAGTGTAAAGCTAGGTTTGGCAAGGTTGGGCTAAGGTAGGGTTGGCTAAGCTAACACAAAGTAGAGTAGAGTAAAGTAATACAGAGTAAATTAGAGTAGAGCTTGCTTAGGTTAAGCTAGGTTAGGCTAGGCGAGGGTAGGCTAGGCTGGGCTAGGGTAGGCTAGGCTAGGCAAGGCTAGACTATAATAGAATAGAGAAGAGTAGAGGAGACTAGAGTAAAGTAGAGTAGAGTTAGGTTAGGATAGGTTAAGATAGAGTATAGTAGAGTAGAGTAAAATATAGTATAGTAGAATAGAGAAGAGCATAACAAAGTAGAGCAGAACAAAGAAGTGTAGAGAAATGCAGAGTAGAAAAGAGCATAGTAGAGCAAAGCAGAGTAGATTAAAGCTTAGTTAGACTATGCTAGGCAAAGTAGGTAAGGCTAGAGTAGTGTACATTAGAGCTATGTTCAACTTGGCTGGGTTAGGCTTGGTAAGAGTAGAGTATAGTGGAGTAAAGGAGAGTAGAGAAGAGTAAAATAGAGTAGAGTAGAGTAGAGCTAGGTTAGGCTAGGCTAGGCTTGGCAAGGCGAGGTTAGGCTAGGCTGGGCTAGGCTAGTCTATAGTAGAGTAGAGTAGAGCTAGGTTAGGCTAGGCTAGACTATAGTACAATAGAGTAGAGCAAGGTAGAGTAGAGCAGACCAGAGTAAAATAGAGTAGAGTAGAGTAAAAAAGAGTAGACATAACATAGTTGAGCAAAACAAGGTTAGGCAAGGCTAGGCTAAGCTAGGCTGGAGTAAAGTAGAGTAGAGTATAGTAAAGTTAAGTTAGGCTAAGCCAGGCTAAGTGATTGAAGAGTAGAGTAGAGTATAATAGAGTAGAATAGAGTCAAATTGAGTAAAGTATAATAGTGTAGATTTGAGCTAAGTTATGCTAGGCTAGGCAAGGATAGGCTATGCTATGGTAGGCTAGGCTAAAGTAGAGTAGAGTATAGTAGAACAAGATTGGACAAGGCTAAGCAAGGCAAGGTTAGAGTAGAATAGAGTGCACTAGAGTAGAGTATAGTAGAGTAGAGGAAAGTAGAGTAGAGCAGAGTAGAGAAGAGCAGAGAAGAATAGAGTAGAGCAGAACAAAGTAGAGTAGAGCAAAGTAAAGTAGAGCATAACAAGACAAAGTAGAGTAAGGTAGAGCAAAGTATAGTAGAGCTTTGTTAGGCTAAGTAAGGCTAAGCCAGGCTAAGCTTGGTTATGGTATTATAGAGTAGAGCAAAGTAGAGTAGAGTAGAGTAGAGCTAGTTTAGGCTAGGCTAGGATAAGCTAAGCATGGTTAGGCTAGTAGAGTAGAGTAGAGTAGAGTAGATATTGGTTAGGTTAGGTTAGGCTAGAGTAGGGTAGAGCAGAATAGATTAGAATATAGCAGAGCAGAGCAAAGTAGAGTAGAGTAGACAAGAGTAGAGTAGAAAAGAGTAGAGTAGAGTAGAGTAGAGTAGAGCAAACTAGAATAGAGCAGAGCTAGGTTAGTTTAGGTTAGGCTAGGCTAAGCTAGAGTAGAGTAGAGTAGAGTAGAGAAGAAGAGAGCTAGGTTAAGATAGAATAGAGTAGAGTATAATAGAGTTAACAAGAGTAAAGCTAGGTTAGGTTATGCTAGGCTAGGCTAGGCATGGCTAGGTTAGATTAGGCTAGGATAGAGTAGAGTAGAGTAGAGTAATGAAGGGTAAATTATAGTAGAGTAGAGTAGAGTAGAGTAGGGCTGAGTAGAGCAGAGAAGAGCAAAGTAGAGCAGAGTAGAGTTAAATAGAGCTAGGGTAAGCTAGAGTAGAGTAGACAAGAGGAAGGTTATGCTAGGTTAGGTTAGAGAAGTGTTGAGTAGAGTAGAGTAAAGCAGAGTAGAGAAGTGTAGAGTAAAAGCATAACACAGCAGTCTAGAGCTAGGCTAGGTAAGGATATGGTTGGCTAACCTAGGCTAGGCTAGAGTAGAGTAGAGGAGTTGAGTAGAGTAGAGGTAGGTTTGGCTAGGCTACAGTACATAACAGAGAAGAGTAGAGTAGAGTAGAGCAGAGTAGAGAAGTGCAGAGCATAACATAGCACAACAGAGCAGAGCAGAGTAGAGCAGAGTTTTCTTAGGCTTGGCTAGTCTAGGTTAGGATTTGCTAGGCTAGGCAAGACAAGGAAAGGCTAGAGTAGAGAAGAGTAAAGTAGAGTGGAGTAGAGCTTGGTTCGGATATACAAGTTTATATAAGAGTAGAGTAGAGTATAGTAGAGTCGTGTATAGTAGAGTTAGGTTATTCTAGGCAAGGCTAAGCTAGATCAGGCTTGAGTAAGCTAGATTAGAGTAGAGTAGAGTAGAGTAGATCAGAGCAGATCAGAGTAGTGTAGAGTAGTATAGCATAGACTAGAGTAGAGTAGAGCTAAGTTAGGCTAAGGTAGGCTAGGCTAGAGAAGTGTAGAGTAGAGTAGAGCTAGGTTAGCTTAGGGTAGGCTAGGGTAGGCCAAGCTATGCTAGACTAAGCTAGGCTTAAGAAGAGTAGAGTTAAATAAGGCTTGGCTAGTGTAGAGTAGAGTAGAGTTGAGTAGATTAGAGTTGAGTAGAGTAATGTAGAGAAGTGTAGAGTAGATTAGAGTAAAGCAGAGTGGAGTAGAGTAGAGTATGGTAGAGTAGAGAAGACGAGAGGAGAGGAGAGGAGAGGAGAAAATAGGAGAGGAAAGCTTGATAGAGCTGAGTAAAGCATAATAGAGTAGAGCAGAACAAAGCAAAGTAGTGCAGAACAAAGTAGAGTAGAGTGTTGTTGAGCAGAGTGGACAAGAGCATAGTGGACAAGAGAAAAATAGAGTAGAAGTGAGAAAAGTAGACATAAAAAAGTAGAGCAAAGTAGAGTAGAGCAGAGTAGAGTAGCTCAGAGTAGAGTAGAGCTAGGTTAGTCTAGGCTAAACTAGGCTAAAGTAGAGTAGAGTAGAGAAGAGTAGAGTAGAGTGAGTAGAGTGAAGTAAAGTAGAGTAGGGTAGAGTAGACCTATGTTAGGCTAAGGTAGGCTAGAGTAGAGTAGAGCTAGGTTAGGCTAGGCCAAGCTAGAGTACAGTAGAGCAGAGTAGGGTAGACTAAAGAAGAGTAGAGCAGAGTAGAGTAGACTAAAGCAGAGTAGAGCAGAGTAGAGTAGAGCATGGTAGAGAAGAGTAGAGTAGAGAGCATAATAGAATAGAATAGAGCAAAGCAGAGTAGACTAGAGCCGAGCTAGGTTAGCCAGCCTAGGTTAGGCAAGGCAAGGATAAAGTAACATGGAGTGGAATAGAGTAGATTATAATAGAGTAGAGTAGAGCTTAGTTTGGATAAGCTATGCTAGGCTTAGTTAGAGTAGAGTATAGTAAAGTAGAGTAGAGCTAGGCTAGGTTAGAGTAAAGTGGAGTAGAGTAGAGTAGAGCAAGGTTTGGTTGGGCTAAGCTTGGCTATGCTAGGCAAGGCTAGGGTAAGCAAGGCTAGGTTGGAGTAGAGTAGAGTAGAACAATGTTGAGTAGAGTAGAGCTAGGTTAGACTAGGCAAGGTTAGGGAAAGTTAGGCAAAGCTATAGTAAACTAGAGTAGAGTAGAGTAGAGTAGAGAAGATTAGAGCAAAGAATAGTAGAGTGGAGCAGAGCATAGTAGAGTAAATCATTATAGAGTGTAGCAGAGTAGAGCAGAGCTGAGAAGAATAGAGCTAACTTAGGTTGGGCAAGGTTAGGCTAGGCTAGGTTAGGCTAGGCTAGGCTTAGGAAGAGTAAAGAAGAGCTTACTAGAGTAAAGTAGAGTAGAGTAGATTAGAGTAAAGTAGAGCAAGGTTAGGCTAGACTAAGCTATGGCTATGCTAGAGTATAGTAGAGTAGGGTATAGTTATGTTAGGCTAGGCAAGGATAGAGTAGAGTAGAGTAGAGCTAGGTTAGGCTAGGCTTGAGCACAGAGCAGAGTAGAGTTGAACAAAATAGAGTAGAGTAGAGTAGAACAGAGTGGAGTAGAGTTTAGAAGAGCAAAGTGTAGCAGAGCGTAGACAAGTAGAGTAGAGCAAGGTTAGGCTAGGCTAGGCTAGGTTAGAGTAGAGTAGAAAGTACAACTAGGCAAGGCTAGGTTGGGGTAGGATAAGCTAGCCTTGCTAGGCAAGGCTAGGCTAGGGAAGTGTTTGGTATTATAGAGTAGAGTAGAGTTAGTTTAGGTTAGGCTAGGCTAGGTTAGAGTAGAGTAGAGTAGAGTGGAGTAGAGTAGAGTAGAGTAGAGTAGAGTAGAGTAGATTACAATAAAGCAGAATAAAGCAGAGCATATTACAGTAGAGTAGAGGAGAGCAAAGCAGAGCAGAGTAGAATAGAATAAAGCAAAGCAAAGTAAAGTAGAGCTTTGCTATGTAGAATAGTTGAGCAGAGCAATACAGAGTAATGTAGAGCAACGTAGAGTAGATTAGAGTTGAGCAAGGTTAAGTTAGGCTAAGCTAGGCTAGGCTAGAGTATAGTAGAGTAGAGTAGAGTAGACTAGATTACAGTAGAGTAAAGTAAAGTAGAGTAGAGTATGGTTAGGGTAGGCTAGGCTAGGTTAGGGTAGGCTAGGCTAGAGTAGAGTAGAATGTAGTATGGTAGAGTAGAGCTAGGTTAGGCTAGGCTAGGATACAGTATATTAGAGTAGGGTACAGTAGAGTAGAGTAAAGAAGAGTAGAGAAACGAAGAGTAGTGTAGAGCTGAGAAGTGTAGAGTTGAGTAGAGTAGAGCATGGTTAGGCTAGGCTGACCTAGGTTATGTTAGGCTAGAGTAGTATAGATTAGAGCTAGGTTTTGCTTGGTTAGGCTAGACTTTGTTAGAGTAGAGTAGAGTAGAGTAGTGTAAAGTAGAGTAAAGAAGAGTATAATAGAGTATAGTAGAGTAAAGTAGAGTAGAGGAGAGTAGAGTAGAGCTAGATTAGACTAGGCTTGGCTAGGCTAAGTTAGGGTAGACAAGGCTAGGCTAGGATGGGTTAGAGTAGTGTATAGTAGAGTAGGGAAGAGCTAGGTTAGGTTAGGCTTGGCTAGCTTAGGCCAATGTACAATAAAGTAAAGTAGAGTTGAGTAGAATAGAGTAGAGCAAAGCAGAGTAGAGTAGAGTAGAGCAAAATAGGGTAGAGCATAACAAGGCAGAGCAGAGAAGAGCTAGGTTAGGCTAGGCTAAGCATGGTTAGAGTAGAGTATAGTAGAGTAGAAAAAGGTTAGCCTTGTCTAGCCTAGGCTAGGTTATAGTAGAGTAGAGTAGAGTAATGTAAAGTACAGTCTAGTAAAGTAGAGTAGAGTATAATATAATAGAGTAGAGCAAGGTTTGGCTAGGCTAAGCTATGGTAGGCTAAACAAGGTTAGGCTAGAGTAGAGTAGAGTAGGGCTTGATTAGGCTTGGCTAGGCTAGGCTCGAGTAGGGTAGATTATAGTAGACAGAGCTTAGTTGAGCAAAGCAGAGAAGAGTAGAGCAAAAAAGAGAAGAGAAGAGCAAAACAGAGTAGAGTAGAGTAGCATTGAGCACAATAGAGTACAATAGAGAAGAGTAAAGTGTAGTAGAGTAGAGTAGAGTAGACCTAAGTTAGGCTAAGTTAGGTTAGCCTAAGCTAAGTAGAGTAGAGTAGAGTAGAGTAGGGTAGTGTAGAATAGAGTAGAGTATAGTAGAGCATAGTAGAGCATAGTAGAGTAGAGTAGATTGGAGTAGACCTCGGTTAGGCTAGGCTAGGCTAAGCTAAGTTAGGCTAGGGTAGAGTAGAGTAGAGTAGAATAAAGTAGAGTAGAGAAGTGTGGAGTAGAGTTAAGTTTGGTTAGTGAAGCAAAGCTAGGCTAGATTAGAGTAAAGTGGAGTAGAGTAGAGCAGAGTAGAGTAATGCAAAGCAAAACAGAGTAGTGTAGAGTAGAGTGGAGCAGAGATGAGCGAAGCAGAGTAGAGTAGAGCTAGGTTAGTTTAGGTTAGGCAAGGCTAGGCTAGGTTCGAGTGGTAGGGTAGAGTAGGGAATAATAAAGCTAGGTTACGATAGGTTAGGCAATGCTAGGTTAGAGTAGAGTAGTGTATAGTAGAGTATAGTAGGGGAAAGTAGAGTAGAAGAGTGTAGAGTGTAGTAGTAAAGAGTAGAACATAGCAAAGTAGAGCATAGTATAGCAGAGCACAGGCAGGTTAGGCTATGCTAGGCCAATCTAGGCTAGGCTAGGCGAGATTAGATTAGAGTAAAGCTGAGTAGAGTAGAGCTAGGTTAGCCTAAGGTAGGCTATGGTAGGCTTGAGTAGAGTAGAGTAGAGTAGGGTAGAGTAGAGTAGAGTAGGGTAGAGTAGAGTAAAGTAGTGTAGAGTAAAGTAGAGTAAAGCAAGGCTAGGCTAGGTTCGATTAGGCTAGGGTAAGCTAAGCTAGAGTAGAGTAGAGTAGAGCAAGGTTAGGATAAGCTAGGATGGAGTATAATAGAGCAGAGTATAGTGGAGTAGAATATAGTAAAGAAGAGCAGAGTAGAGTAGAGTAGTGTAGAGTAGAGCAGAGAAGAGAAAAGCAGAGTAGAGCAGAGTATAGCGAAGCTAGGTTAGGCTAGCATAGAGTAGCACAGATTATAACCAAGTTGGGCTTTGCTAGGTTCAACTTGGTTAGAGTAGAGTTGAGTAGTGGAAAGCAGAGTAGAGAAGAGTAGAAAAGAGTAGAATTCAAAATAATATAGTAGAGTAGAGATAGGTTGGGCTAGGCTAGGGTTGGGTTGGCTAGGCTAGGTTAAGCTAGGCTAGGTTAGGCTAAGCTAGGCTATTCTAGAGTGGAGTATAATAAAGTAGAGATGAGCTATGTTAGGTTAGGCTAGGCTTGAGTATAATAGAGTAGAGTAGAGTAGACTAGAGTTGAGTAGAGTTAAGCAAAATAGGGCAGAGTATAGCATAGTAGGGCATAGCTGAGCAGAACTAGGTTAAGCTAGCCTAGGCAAGGGCAAGTTAGGCAAGGCTAAAGTATAGTAGAGTAGAGCTAGGTTAGGCTAGGCTAGGTTTGAATAGAGTAGAATAGAGTAGAGTAGAGTAGAGTAGAGTAGAATCTAGTAGAGTAGAGTAGAGTACAAAAGAGTAGCATTGAGCTAGCTTGGGCTAGGCTAGGCAAGGCAAGGCTGGGCTAGGCTAGGCTAGGCTAGAGTCGAGCAGTGTAGAGTAGAGCTTAATTAGACTAGGCTAGAGAAGAGTAGAGTAGTGTAAAGTAGAGCTAAGCAAAGTAGAGTAGAGTACAGTAGAGTAGAATAGAGCATAGCAGAGAAGAGTAGAATAGAGTAGAGTAGGGCAGAGAAGAGTAGAGTAGAACAGAGCAAAGTAGATTGGAGTAAAGTAGAGATTTGTTTGCTTAAGCTAGGTTAGAGTAGAGTAGAGAAGAGTAGAGTGGAGTAGAGTAGAATGGAGTAGAGTAGAGTAGAGTAGAATATAATAGAGCAAAGAGAGTAGGGCAAGGTTAGGCTAGGCTAGGTTAGGTAATAATAGGCTAGGCTAGGTTAGGTCAGGTTAGGCTAGAGTAGAGTAGAGTTGAGTAGAGTAAAGTAGGGCAAGGTTATATTAGGCTAGGCCATGCTAGGCAAGGCTGGAGTAGAGTAGAGTATAGTTGAGTAGAGTAGCATTGAGTAGAACAAAGTAGAGTAGATCAAAGCAAAGCAAAGTAGAGTAAAGCTAAGCGAAATAGAGCAGAGTAGAGTAGTGTAGAGTAGAGAAGAGCAGAGCAAAGAAGAGCAGAGTAGAGCTAGGTTAGTTTAGGTTAAGCTAGGCTAGTGTAGAGTAGAGTAGAGTAGAGAAGAATAGAGGTATATCAGGCAAGGCTAGGCTAGGCTAGCTTAGAGTAGAGTACAGTACAGTAGAGTATAATGGAGTTAAGTAGAATAGAGCGTAAGTTAGGCTATGCTTGGCTAGGCTAGGCCAGGCTAGGTTATGTTAGGCTAGGCTATAGTAGAGTATAGTAAAGCATAGCAGAGTTGAGAAATGTAGAGTAGAGTGGTGTACGGGTAGAGTATAGTTAGGTTAGTTTTGGCTAGGCTAAGCTAGGCTCGAGTATTGTAGAGTCGAGCAGAGTAGAGTAAAGCATAGTAGAGCAGAGCATAGCACAACAAAGTAGAGTAGAGTAGAGAAAATCAATTTAGAGCATAGCAGAGCGAGGTTAGGCTTGGAAACTATGCTAGAGTGGAGTAGAGAAGAGCTAGTTCAGGCTAGGCTAGGTTAGGCTAGTTTAGAGAAGAGTAAAATAAAGCAGAGTAGAGTAGAGTAGAGTATAGTAGACTAGAGCTAGGTTAGGCAAGGTTGGGCCATGGTTTACTAGCTTTGGCTAGGCTAGAATAAAGTAGTGTAGGGTAGTAGAGTAGAGTAGAGCTAGGTTAGGCTAAGCTAGAGTAAATAATAGAGAAGAGTAGAGTAGAGCAGAGTAGAGTAGAGTGGAGTAGTGTTAAGTAGGGAAGAGCAGAGTGGAGTGTAGCATAGTAGAGTAGAGCACAGTAGAGGAGAGCTAGGTTAAGCTAGGTTAGGCTAGGTAAGGCTAGGTTGAGTAAAGTAGTGTAGAGTAGGGTAGAGCTTGGTTAGGTTATGCTAGACTACGTGAGAGTAGAGTATAATAGAGCTAAGTTAAGTAAGTCAAGCTAGCTTGGGTAAGCTATGCTAGTCTATGCTAGACTAGAGTAGAGTAGAGTAGGGTATCGTAGAGCTTGGTTAGGCTATGCTAGGCTAGAGTAGAGTAGAGTAGAGTGGAGTAAAATAGAGTAAAGATGAGTAGAGTAGAGCAGAGTAGAACAGAGCTAGGTTAGTCTTGGCCAAGCTAGACTAGACTAGTGTGTAATGTAGAGTAGAGTAGAGTAGAGTAGAGTATAGTAGAGCAGAGTAGAGTACAACAAAGTAGACTAGAATAGAGTAGAGTAAAGTAGAGAACAGTAGAGTAGAACAGAGCAGAGCATAACATAGTAGAGTATAGCAGAGCTAGGTCAGCCTAGGCAATGTTAGGCTATAGTAGAGTAGAGTAGAGCTTGGTTAGGCTAGACAGGGCTATGTTAAAGTAGAGTACAGTATAATAGAGTAGAGTAGACTGATGTAGGGAAGAGTATAATAAAGTACAACTAGGTTAGACTGTGCTACACAAGGATAGGCCATGCTAGGGGAGGTTAGGCTAGACTAGGCTAGAGTAGAGTAGAGGAGAGCTAGGTCAAGCTAGGTTAGGCTAGGCTAGGTGATGCTAGAGTAGGGTAGAGTAGATATAGTAGACTATAGTAGAGTAGAGTAGAGTAAAATAGAGGAGAGGAGAGTAGAGTAGAGCAGAGCAGAGTAGAGCAGGCCAAAATAGTAGAGCAGAGTAAAGTAGAGTTGAGTAGAGCAAGGCAATGAGAGTAGAGTAGAGCAAAGTAGAGTATAGAATATTAGAGCTAAGATAGGCTGGGATAGGCTAGGCTGGAGAAGAGCAGAGTAGAATAAAGTTGAGCTGGGTTAGACTAGCTTACGATAGGGTAAGGTATGCTAGGGTAGGTTAGGCAAGGCTAGTGTAGAGTAGAGTAGAGAAGAGTATTGCAGAGTTGGAATACGCTAAGCTAGAGTAGAGTAGAGTAGAAAAGAATAAAGAAGAGTAGAGTAGAGTGAAGTGGAGTAGAGTGGAGTAGAGGAGAGGATAGGAGAGGAGAGGAGAGTAGTGGAGGGAAGAGGAGAGGGGAGGAGAGTAGAGTAGAGTAAAGTAGAGCATAGAAAAATAGAACAGAGCAAAGTACAGTAGAGCAAAGTAGAGCAGAGCTGAGTAGAGAAGACCAAAGCAACGCAGATAAGAGAGTAGTAGAGTAGAGGAAAGTAGAGAAAAGTAGAGAATAGTGGAGCAGTGTATAGTAGAGCAGACCATAGTAGAGCAGAGTAGAGTTAAGTTAGGCTAGGCTAGAGTAGAGAAGGTTAGAGAAGAATATAATAGAGTAGAATAGAGTAGAGTAGAGCTATGTTTGGCAAGGCTAGAGTACATTAGAGTATATTAGAGTAGAGCAAAGAAGAGCAGACAAGAGCAGATCAGAGTAGAGTAAAGTAGAGCAGAGTAGAATTGAGTAGATTAGTATAGTGTATAGTAGAGCTAGTTTAGGTTAGACTAGGCTAAGCAATGTTTGGGTAGAGAAGAGTAGAGTACAGTATCGAAAAGTATAGTAGAGTAAAGGATAGTAGAGTAGAGTATAGTATATCACAGTAGAATAGAGTAGAGAAGAGTAGAATAGAGCAAAGTAGTGTAGAGTAGAGCAAAGCAGAGTAGAGTAGAGAAGAGCAAAGTGGAGCTAGGTTAAGCTAGGCTAGGTTAGAGTAGTGTAGAGCTAGGTGAGGTTATATTAGGTTAGAGTAGAGTATAGTAGAGTAGAGTAAAGTATAATATGGTAGAGTAGAGTAGAGTAAAGTTAGGTTAGCCTAGGGTAGGCTATGCTAGGCTTGGGTAGGCTAGGCTAAGCTAGGTTAGAGAATAGTAGAGTAGAGTAGTGCTCGATTAGATTAGAGTAGAGTGGAGTATAGTAGAGTAGAGTAAAGCATAGCAGAGTATAGTAGAGTAGAGTAGAGCTAGGTTAAGTTAGGATAGACTAATCTAGGCTTGGCTAATATAGAGTAGAGTAGAGCAGAGTAGAGTAGAGCAAAGATGAGTAGAGTAGAGTAGAGTAATGTAGAGTGGAGTAGAGTAGAGCAAAGTAGAATAGAGTGGAGCTAGGTTAGGCTTAGCTAGGTCTGGCTAGGTTAGAGTAGAGTAGAGTAGAGTAGAGTAGAGTAAAGTACAGTAGAGTATAGAAGAGTAGAGTAGAGTAAAGTTGAGTAGAGTAGAGTAGAGCAAGGCTTGGTTGGGCAAAGTTACGCTAAGCTTTGCTAGGGTAGGGTCAGCTAGGGCTAGGCTAGAGTGGAGTTTAGTATGATAGAGTAGAGTAGAGTAGAGTAGAGTAGACTAATGTAGAGCAGAGTTAGGTAGAGTTAGGCATGGCTATGTTATGCTAAATAAGGATAGAGTAGAGTAGAGTAGTGTAGAGTAGGGAAGAGTAGACATAAGTAGAGCAGAGTAGAGATTATTAGAGTAAAGTAGAGTAGAGCTTAGTTAGGCTAAGATAGGCTAGGTTAGAGTAGATTAGGGGAGGCTAAGCTAAGAAAGGTAAGGCTTGGCTATAGTAGACTAGGGTAGGCTTGAGTAAAGTAAAGTGGAGTGCAATTAGGTTATGCTAGGCTAGGTTAGAGTACAGACTAGAGTAGAGTAGAGAAGAGCTGAGTAGAGTAGAGCAGAGAATAGCATAACAGAGCAAGGCATAGTGTAGCAAAGTAGACCAACCTTAGGCTAAGATCGGATAGGCGAGGCACGACAAGGCTAAGCCCGAGTAGAGTATAGCAGAGTGGAGTTTAGTAAAGCTTGGTAAGGCTAGGTTAGGTTAGGTTGGAGTAAAGTATAATAGAGTAAGATTAGGTTAGGCTAGGCTAAGGTAGGCTAGGGTAGGCCATTCTAGCTAGGCTAGGCTAGAGTAGAGGAGAGTAGCAAAGAGTTGAGTAGAGCAAAGTGTAGCTTGGTTAGACTAGGCGAGGCTAGGATAGGCTAAAGATGAGTAAAGTAGAGTAGAGTAGAGTAGAGTAGCATAAAGGAGAGCAAAGTAGAGTAGAGTATAATGGAGCATAATAGAGTAGAATAAAGTAGTATAGAGGAGAGTAGAGTAGAGCATAGCAAAGTAAAGTATAATAGTAGAGTATAATAAAGCAAAGTAGAGTAGAGTAGAGTAGTATAGAGAAAAGTATAATAGAGTAAAGTAGAGCAAAGCTAGGTTAGGCTTGGCTAAGATAAAGTAGAGTTGAGTGAAGTAGTGTAGAGCAGAGTAGAGTAGAGTAGAGATAGGTTATGCTATGCTAGGATAGTGTTTGCTAGGCTAGGCTATGCTAGGCTAGAGTATAATAGAGTGTAGTAGAGTATAGTATCGTAGAGCTAGATTAGGCAAGGTTTGGCTAGGCTAAGCTAGAGTAGAGTAGAGAAAAATAGAGTAGAGTAGAGTAGATGAGAGTAGAGTATAGTAGAATGGAGTAAAGTAGAGTATAATAGAGTAGAGTAGAGGATAGTAGAGGAGAGGAGAGGAGAGGAAAGTAGACCAGAGCAATTTTGAGTAGAGTAGAGCATAATGGAGCAGAGCAGAGTAGAGTAGAGCAAAGTAGAGTAGAGCACAGTAGAGCAAAGTAGAGTAGAGCTAGGTTAGGATAGGCTGTTTGGCTTGAGTATAGTAGAGTAGAGCAGAGTAGACTCGAGTAGAGTAGAGTAGACTTGTGTAGAGTAGAGCTAGTTCAGGATAAGTTAGGCTAGGGTAGGTTAAAATAGAGTAGAGAAGAGTAGAGTATAGTATAGTAGACTAGAATAGAGTAGAGTAGAGCTAGGTTAGGTTGGGTTAAGCTAGGCCAGTCTAAGTTAGGCTAGGATAAGCTCAGTTAGCTTAGAGTAAAGGAGACTAGAGTATAATAAAGTACAGTAGAGTATAGTAGAGCTAGGCTAGGCTAGGCTAAGTTAGAGTAGAGAAGAATAAACAAGAGTAAAGCAGAGCAGAGAAGAGCTAAGCAGAGTATTGATAAGTAGAGCAGGATAGAACAGAGTATAGTAGAGTTAGGTTAGGCTAAGATTGGCTTGCTTAGGTTAAGCTAGGCTATAGTAGGGTAGAGTAGAGAAGAGCAAAATAGAGTAGAGTAGAGTAGAGTAGGCTATAGTAGAACTAAATCAGACTAGGTTAGGCTAGGTTGGAGAAGAGTAGTAGAGTAGGGTGGAGTAGAGTAGATTAAAATAGAGTAGAGTAGAGTAAAGTATAGAATAGTTTAGTTAGGCTAAGCTAAGGAGGGATAAGGTTGGCTAGGCTCAGCTTGGCTAGGCTAGAATAGTGTAAAGTGGAGTAGAGTCGAGCAGAGCTTAGTAAGGGAGAGTAGAAAAGAGCATAGCAGAGTGGAGCAGAGTAGAGTAGAGCCAAGAAGAGTAGCATAGAGCAGAGTAAAGCTAGGTTAGGCTAAGTTAGGCTAGGTTAAGCTAGGTTAGATTAGAGTAGAGAAGAGTTAGGTTAAGCTAGCTATGGTAGGCAACGTTAGGTTAGCCTCGAGGAGAGTAGAGTAGAGTAGAGTAGAGTTGAGTAAAGCTCAGTAAGGTGAGGCTATGCTTGGTTAGACTTGGCTAAAGTTGAGTAGAGTAAGGAATAGAAGAGCAGAGTAGAGTAAGGCAGAGTAGAGCTAGGTCAAGCTAGGTTAGAGTCGAATAGAGTTGGGTAGAGTAGAGTAGAGCTAGGTTAAGTTAGGTTAGGCTAAGTTGGGCTAGGCTAGAGCAGAGTAGAGTAGAGTAGGGTAGAGCAGAATGGAGAAGAGTAGAGTAGAATAGACCAAAGTAGAATAGAGCAGACCAGGGTAGAGTAGAGTAGAGTAAAGCAGAGTAGACTATAATAGAGTAGATTAGAATAGAGCAGAGTAGAGTAGAATAAAGTAAAGCAAAGTAGAGCAGAGTTGAGAAGAGTAGAATAGAGTATCATATAGTAGAGCAAAGAAGAGTAGAGTTGAGCAGAGAAGTGCTAAGCAAGGCTAGACTAGGTTAGAGCATAGTAGAGTAAAGTAAGGTAGAGCTTGGTTAGGTTAGGCTAGACTAGGCTAAGTTAAACTAGGCTAGAGTAGAGTAGGTTAGACTAAAGTAGAGTAGAGCTGACTAGAGTTGAGTAGAGTAGAGTAGAGTAGAGCAGAGTAGAGTAGAGGATAGTAAAATGAGTAGAGTAGAGCAAAGTAGAGCAAAGTAGAGCAAAGTAAAGCAGAGTAGAGCCTTATAAAGCAGAGTAGAGCAGTGCTATGTTTGGCTAAGCTTGGATAGAGGAGAGTATAGTAGAACTAAGTTAGGCTAAGCTAACTAGGCTTGGTTAGAGTTGAGTAGAGTAGAGTTGTAGAGAGTAGAGTAGAGTAGAGTTAGGTTAGGTTAGGCTAAGCTAAGATAGGATATTCTAGGTTAGGTTAGGCTACGCTTGGGTTAGCAAGAGTAGAGTTGAGTTGAGTAGAGTAGAATTGAGTAGAGTAGAGTAGAGTAGAGTAAAGTAGAGAAGAGTAGAGTAGAGCAAAGTATAGTACAGCTAAGCTAGGCTAAGAAAACTTAGAGTAGAGTATAGTAGAGTAAAGTAAAGTATAGAAGAGTAGAGTAGAGTAGAGTAGAGCAAGGTTAAGTTGTGCTAAGCTAGGCTATCTTTAGTGAGGCTAGCCTAGAGTAGAGTAGAGTAGATTATAATAGAGTAGGGCACAGTAAAAGTAGAGTAGAGCTGGGTTAGGCTAGGATAGCTTAGGCTATGCTATAGAATAGTAGAATAGAGCAAAGTAGAGTAGAGCAAAGAAGAGTAGAGTAGAGTAGAGCAGAGAAGAGTAAGGCAGAGTTGAGCAAGATAGTTTTGGCTAGGCTAGGTTAGAGAAGAGTAGAGAATTATAAAGTAGAGTTAGGTTAGGCTACCTAGGCTTGGTTAGGATAGAGTAGAGTAGAGTAGAGAAGATTAGAGTTGAGTAGAGTAGAGTACAGTAAATTAGAATAGAGTAAGTTTATGATAAACTAGGGTAGGCTCGGCTCGGCTCGACTAAGCTAGCTTAGAGTAGAGTAGAGCAGAGCAGAGCAGAATAGAGTAGAGTAGAGGATAGTAGAGGAGAGCAGGGTAGAGAAGAGTAGAGTAGTGTAAAGCAGAGTAGAGTAAAGCAGAGCAGAGTAGAGGAGAGGAGAGGAGAGTAGAGCACAGTAGAGCATAAAAAGAGAAAGCAGAGTAGAGCGAAGAAAAATAGACTAGAGTAGAGAAGAGAAAAGCGTAGTAGAATGAAAAAAGAAGAGCAAAGTAAAGTAGAGTAGAGCTAGGTCGCTAGGCTAGGTTAAAGTTGAGTAGAGCAGAGTGGAGTGGAGTAAGGTTGAGCTAGGTTAGGTTAAGCTAGGATAAGTAGAGTTGAGTAGAGTTGAACTAGGTTAAGCTAGGCTTGGCTAGGCTAGGATAAGCTAGACTAGGCAAGGCTAGAGTAGAGTAGAGTAGAGTAGAGAAGAGCAGAGTAGAGCTAGGTTAGGCTTGGCTAAGCTAAAGTATAGTAGTGTAGAGTAAAGAAGAGTAGAGGATAGTAAGATAGAGTAGAGCAGAGTAGTGTAGAGTAGAGTAGATCTGAGAAGAGATGAGTAGAGGAGAGAAAAGAAGAGCAGAGTATAGTAGAGTTAGATTAGGTTAGGCTAAGCTAGGCTAGAGTAAAGTAGAGTAGAGCTAGGTTAAGTTAGGCTAGGCTAGGTTAGGTTATAATGGATTAGACCAGGGTTTGGTAAAGTAGAGTACAATAGAGTAGAGCTACTTTAGGCTTCACTAGGCTAGGCTAAGTTTGTCTATGCTCTGCTAGGCTAGAGTAGAGGGGAGTTGAGTAGAGTGGAGTAGAGTAGAGTAGAATAGGGTAGAGTAGAGCTAGGTTAGGCTAGAGTAGGCTAGGATAAGCTAGAGTAGAGTAGATTATAGTAGAGTAGAGCTAGATTAGGCTAGGTTGGGCTAGGCTAAGCTAGATTAGAGTAGTATAAAGAAGAGTAGAGTAAAGTAGAGTAGAGGCGAGTAGAGTAGAGGAGAATAGAGTAGAGTAAAATAGAGTAGAGTAAAGTAGAGTACAGTAGAGTAGAATATAAGAGAAGAGAGGAAAGGAGAGTAGAGTAAAGCAGAGTAGAGTAGAAGTGCAGAGAAAAGCAGAGTAGAGCAGAGTAAAGTAGAAGTGCAAAGTAGAGAAATATAGAGCAGAGAAGAGTTGCATAGAGTAGTGCAAAGTAGAGCAGAGATAATTAAGGCTATGCTAGGGCAATCTATGCTAGGCTAGGCTAGAGTAGAGAAGAGTAGAGTAGTGTAGAGCTAGGTTTGGCAAGGTTGGGCTAAGGTAGGGTCGGCTAGGCTAACACAAAGTAGAGTAGGGTAAAGTAGTACAGAGTAAATTAGAGTAGATCTGGCTTAGGTTAAGCTTGGTTAGGCTAGGCGAGGGTAAGCTAGGTTGGGCTAGGGTAGGCTAGGCTAGGCAAGGCTAGACTATAATAGAATAGAGAAGAGTAGAGGAGACTAGAGTAAAGTATAGTAGAGCTAGGTTAGGATAGGTTAAGATAGAGTATAGTAGAGTAGTATAAAATAGAGTAGAGTAGAATAGAGAAGAGCATAACAAAGTAGAGCAGAGCAAAGAAGTGTAAAGCAATGCAAAGTACAACAGAGCATAGTAGAGCAAAGCAGAGCAGATTAAAGCTCAGTTAGACTATGCTAGGCAAAGTAGGCAAGGCTAGAGTAGTGTAGATTAGAGCTATGTTCAGCTTGGCTGGGTTAGGCTTGGTAAGAGTAGAGTATAGTGGAGTAAAAGAGAGTAGAGAAGAGTAAAATAGAGTAGAGTAGAGCAGAGCTAGGTTAGGCTAGGCTAGGCTACAGAGGATAGGCTAGGCTAGGCTATAGAGGCTAGGCTAGGCTTGGCAAGGTGAGGTTAGGCTAGGCTGGGCTAGGCTAGTCTATAGTAGAGTAGAGTAGAGCTAGGTTAGGCTAGGCTAGACTACAGTACAATTGAGTAGAGCAAGGTAGAGTAGAGCAGACCAGAGTAAAACAGAGTAAAGTAGAGCAAAGAAGAGTGGAACATAACATAGTTGAGCAAAACATGGTTAGGCAAGGCTAGGCTAAGCTAGGCTGGAGTAAAGTAGAGTAGAGTATAGTAAAGTTAAGTTAGGCTAAGCCAGGCTAAGTGATTGAAGAGTAGAGTAGAGTATAATAGAGTAGAATACAGTCAAATTGAGTAAAGTATAATAGTGTAGAGTAGAGCTAAGTTATGCTAGGCTAGGCAAGGATGGGCTATGTTATGGTAGGCTAGGCTAAAGTAGAGTAGAGTAGAGTAGAACAAGATTGGACAAGGCTAAGCTAGGCAAGGATAGAGTAGAATAGAGTGCACTAGAGTAGAGTATAGTAGAGTAGAGGAAAGTAGAGTAGAGTAGAGTAGAGAAGAGCAGAAAAGAGTAGAGTAGAGCAAAACAAAGTAGAGTAGAGCAAAGTAAAGTAGAGCATAACAAGACAAAGTGGAGTAAGGTAGAGCAAAGTAGAGTTGAGCTTTGTTAGGCTAAGTAAGGCTAGGCCAGGCTAAGCTTGGTTAAGGTATTATAGAGTAGAGCAAAGTAGAGTAGAGTAGAGTAGAGCTAGGTTAGGCTAGGCTAGGATAAGCTAAGTATGGTTAGGCTAGTAGAGTAGAGTAGAGTAGAGTAGATGTTGGTTAGGTTAGGTTAGGCTAGAGTAGGGTAGAGCAGAATAGAGTAGCATATAGCCGAGCAGAGCAAAGTAGAGTAGAGTAGAGAAGAGTAGAGTAGAACAGAGTAGAGTAGAGTAGAGTAGAGCAGAGCAAACCAGAATAAAGCAGAGCTAGGTTAGTTTAGGTTAGGCTAGGCTAAGCTAGAGTAGAGTAGAGTAGAGTAGAGAAGAAAAGAGCTTGGTTAAGATAGAATAGAGTAGAGTATAATAGAGTTAAGTAGAGTAAAGCTAGGTTAGGTTATGCTAGGCTAGGCTAGGCATGGCTAGGTTAGATTAGGCTAGGATAGAGTAGAGTAGAGTAGAGTAATGAAGGGTAAATTATAGTAGAGTAGAGTAGAGTAGAGTAGGGTTGTGCAGAGCAGAGAAGAGCAAAGTAGAGCAGAGCAGAGTTAAATTTAGCTAGGGTAGGCTAGAGTAGAGTAGACAAGAGGAAGGTTATGGTAGGCTAGGTTAGAGAAGTGTTGAGTAGAGTAGAGTACAGTGGAGTAGAGTAAAGCAGAGTAGAGAAGTGTAGAGTAAAAGCATAACACAGTAGTCTAGAGCTAGGATAGGCAAGGATATGGTTGGCTAACCTAGGCTAGGCTAGAGTAGAGTAGAGGAGTTGAGTAGAGTAGAGGTAGGTTTGGCTAGGCTACAGTACATAACAGAGAAGAGTAGAGCAGATAAGAGTAGAGTAGAGTAGAGTACAGTAGAGAAGTGCAGAGCATAGCATAGCACAACAGAGCAGAGCAGAGTAGAGCAGAGTTTTCTTAGGCTTGGCTAGTCTAGGTTAGGATTTGCTAGGCTAGGCAAGACAAGGCAAGGCTAGAGTAGAGAAGAGTAAAGTAGAGTGGAGTAGAGCTTGGTTCGGATAGACAAGATTATATAAGAGTAGAGTAGAGTATAGTAGAGTCGTGTATAGTAGAGTTAGGTTATTCTAGGCAAGGCTAAGCTAGATCAGGCTAGAGTAGGCTAGATTAGAGTAGAGTAGAGTAGAGTAGATCAGAGCAGAGCAGAGTAGTGTAGAGTAGTATAACATAGAGAAGAGTAAAGCAGAGTAGAGCTAGGTTAGGCTAAGGTAGGTTAGGCTAGAGAAGTGTAGAGTAGAGTAGAGTAAGGTAGAGTAGAGTAGAGTAGAGCAAGGTTAGCTTAGGGTAGGCTAGGGTAGGCCAAGCTATGCTAGACTAAGCTAGGCTTAAGAAGAGTAGAGTTAAATAAGGCTTGGCTAGTGTAGAGTAGAGTAGAGTTGAGTAGATTAGAGTTGAGTAGATTAATGTAGAGAAGTGTAGAGTAGATTAGAGTAAAGCAGAGTGGAGTAGAGTAGAGTATGGTAGAGTAGAGAAGACGAGAGGAGAGGAGAGGAGAGGAGAGGAGAAAATAAGAGAGGAAAGCTTGGTAGAGCTGAGTAAAGCATAATAGAGTAGAGTAGAACAAAGCAAAGTAGTGCAGAACAAAGTAGAGTAGAGTGTTGTTGAGCAGAGTGGACAAGAGCATAGTGGACAAGAGAAAAATAGAGTAGAAGACAGAAAAGTAGACATAAAAAGTAGAGTAAGGTAGAGTAGAGCAGAGCAGAGTAGTTCAGAGTAAAGTAGTGTTAGGTTAGTCTAGGCTAGGCTAGGCTAAATTAGGCTAAAGTAGAGTTGAGTAGAGAAGAGTAGAGTAGAGTGAGTAGAGTGAAGTAAAGTAGAGTAGGGTAGAGTAGACCTATGTTAGGCTAAGGTAGGCTAGAGTAGAGTAGAGCTAGGTTAGGCTAGGTCAAGCTAGAGTACAGTAGAGCAGAGTAGAGTAGACTAAAGAACAGTAGAGCAGAGTAGAGTAGACTAAAGCAGAGTAGAGCAGAGTAGAGTAGAGCATTGTAGAGAAGAGTAGAGTAGAGAGCATAATAGAATAGAATAGAGTAGAGCAAAGCAGAGTAGACTAGAGCAGAGCTAGGTTTGCCAGCTTAAGGCAGGCAAGGCAAGGGTAAAGTAACATAGAGTGGAATAGAGTAGATTATAATAAAGTAGAGCAGAGCTTAGTTAGGATAGGCTATGCTAGGCTTGGTTAGAGTAGAGTATAGTAAAGTAGAGTAGAGCTAGGCTAGGCTAGATTAGGCTAGGTTATGTTAGGCTAGGGTAGAGTAAAGTGGACTAGAGTAGAGTAGAGCAAGGTTTGGTTAGGCTAAGGTTGGCTATGCTAGGCGAGGCTAGGGTAGGGAAGGCTAGGCTGGAGTAGAGTAGAGTAGAACAATGTTGAGTAGAGTAGAGCTAGGTTAGGCTAGGCAAGGTTAGGGAAAGTTAGGCAAAGCTATAGTAAACTAGAGTAGAGTAGAGTAGAGTAGAGAAGATCAGAGCAAAGAATAGTAGAGTAGAGAAGAGCATAGTAGAGTAGATCATTGTAGAGTGCAGCAGAGTAGAGCAGAGCTGAGAAGAATAGTGCTAACTTAGGTTAGGCAAGGTTAGGCTAGGCTAGGTTAGGCTAGGCTAGGCTAGGCTTAGGAAGAGTAGAGAAGAGCTTAGTAGAGTAAAGTAGAGTAGAGTAGATTAGAGTAGAGTAGAGCAAGGTTAGGCTAGACTAAGCTATGGCTATGCTAGAGTATAGTAGAGCAGGGTATAGTTATGTTAGGCTAGGCTATGGTAGAGTAGAGTAGAGCTTGTTTAGGCTAGGCTTGAGTACAGAGCAGAGTAGAGTTGAGCAAAATAGAGTAGAGTAGAACAGAGTGGAGTAGAGTTTAGAAGAGCAAAGTGTAGCAGAGCGTAGACAAGTAGAGTAGAGCAAGGTTAGGCTAAACTAGGCTAGGCTAGGCTAGGTTAGAGTAGAGTAGAAAGTACAACTAGGTAAGGCAAGGCTGGGGTAGGGTAAGCTAGCCTTGTTAGGCAAGGCTAGGCTAGGGAAATGTATGGTATTGTAGAGTATAGTAGAGTAGAGTTAGCTTAGGTTAGGCTAGGTTAGGTTAGAGTAGAGTAGAGTAGAGTGGAGTAGAGTAGAGTAGAGTAGATTACAATAAAGCAAAGTAGAGTAGAGCAGAGCATATTACAGTAGAGTAGAGGAGAGCAGAGCAGAGCAGAGTAGAATAGAATAAAGCAAAGCAAAGTAAAGTAGAGCTTTGCTATGTAGAGTAGTTGAGCAGAGCAATACAGAGTAATGTAGAGCAACGTAGAGTAGATTAGAGTTGAGCAAGGTTAAGTTAGGCTAAGCTAGGCTAGGCTAGAGTATAGTAGAGTAGAGTAGAGTAGACTAGATTACAGTAGAGTAGAGTAAAGTAGAGTAGAGTATGGTTAGGGTAGGCTAGGCTAGGTTAGGGCAGGCTAGGCTAGAGTAGAGTAGAATGTAGTATGGTAGAGTAGAGCTAGGTTAGGCTAGGCTAGGATACAGTACATTAGAGTAGAGTACAGTAGAGTAGAGTAAAGAAGAGTAGAGAAACGAAGAGTAGTGTAGAGCTGAGAAGTGTAGAGTTGAGTAGAGTAGAGCATGGTTAGGCTAGGCTGACCTAGGTTATGTTAGGCTATAGTAGTATAGATTAGAGCTAGGTTTTGCTTGGTTAGGCTAGACTTTGTTAGAGTAGAGTAGAGTAGAGTAGTGTTAAGTAGAGTAAAGAATAGTATAATAGAGTATAGTAGAGTAAAGTAGAGTAGAGGAGAGTAGAGCAGAGCTAGATTAGACTAGGCTTGGCTAGGCTAAGTTAGGGTAGGCAAGACTAGGCTAGGATGGGTTAGAGTAGTGTATAGTAGAGTAGGGAAGAGCTAGGTTAGGTTAGGCTTGGCTAGCTTAGGCCAATGTACAATAAAGTAAAGTAGAGTTGAGTAGAATAGAGCAGAGCAAAGCAGAGCAGAGTAGAGTAGAGCAAAATAGATTAGAGCATAACAAGGTAGAGTAGAGAAGAGCTAGGTTAGGCTAGGCTAGAGTAGGCTAGGCTAAGCATGGTTAGAGTAGAGTATAGTAGAGTAGAAATAGGTTAGCCTTGTCTAGCCTAGGCTAGGTTATAGTAGAGTAGAGAAGAGTAGAGTAGAGTAATGTAGAGTACAGTCTAGTAAAGTAGAGTAGAGTACAATATAATAGAGTAGAGCAAGGTTTGGCTAGGCTAAGCTATGGTAGGCTAAACAATGTTAGGCTAGAGTAGAGTAGAGTAGGGCTTGATTAGGCTAGGCTAGGCTAGGTTCGAGCAGGGTAGATTATAGTAGACAGAGCTTAGTTGAGCAAAGCAGAGAAGAGCAGAGCAAAAAAGAGAAGAGAAGAGCAAAATAGAGCAGAGTAGAGTAGCATAGAGCATAATAGAGTACAACAGAGAAGAGTAAAGTATAATAGAGTAGAGTAGAGTAGACCTAAGTAAGGTTAGCCTAAGCTAAGTAGAGTAGAGTAGAGTAGGGTAGTGTAGTGTAGAATAGAGTAGAGTATAGTAGAGCATAGTAGAGTAGAGTAGATTGGAGTAGACCTCGGTTAGGCTAGGCTAGGCTATGCTAAGTTAGGCTAGGGTAGAGTAGAGCAGGGTAGAATAAAGTAGAGTAGAGACGTGTGGAGTAGAGTTAAGTTTGGTTAGTGAAGCAAAGCTAGGCTAGAGTAGAGTAAAGTGGAGTAGAGTAGAGTAGAGTAGAGTAATTCAAAGCAAAATAGAGTAATGTAGAGTAGAGTGGAGCAGAGATGAGCGAAGCAGAGTAGAGTAGAGCTAGGTTAGTTTAGGTTAGGCAAGGCTAGGCTAGGTTCGAGTGGTAGGGTAGAGTAGGGAATAATAAAGCTAGGTTACGATAGCTTAGGCAACACTAGGTTAGAGTAGAGTAGAGTATAGTAGAGTATAGTAGGGGAAAGTAGAGTAGAAGGGTGTAGAGTGTAGTAGTAAAGAGTAGAACATAGCAAAGTAGAGCATAGTATAACAGAGCAGAGGCAAGTTAGGCTATGCTAGGCCAATCTAGGCTAGGCTTGGCGAGATTAGATTAGAGTAAAGCTGAGTAGAGTAGAGCTAGGTTAGCCTAAGGTAGGCTATGGTAGGCTTGAGTAGAGTAGAGTAGAGTAAGGTAGAGTAGAGTAGAGTAGGGTAGAGTAGAGTAAAATAGTGTAGAGTAAAGCAGAGTAGAGCAAGGTTAGGCTAGGTTCGATTAGGCTAGGGTAAGCTAGGCTAGAGTAGAGTAGAGTAGAGCAAGGTTAGGATAAGCTAGGATGGAGTATAATAGAGCAGAGTATAGTGGAGTAGAATATAGTAAAGAAGAGCAGAGTAGAGTAGAGTAGTGTAGAGTAGAGCAGAGAAGAGAAAAGCAGAGTAGAGCAGAGTATAGCGAAGATAGGTTAGGCTAGCTTAGAGTAGCATAGATTATAGCCAAGTTGGGCTTTGCTAGGTTCGACTTGGATAGAGTAGAGTTGAGTAGTGGAAAGTAGAGTAGAGAAGAGTAGAAAAGAGTAGAATTCAGAATAATATAGTAGAGTAGAGATAGGTTGGGCTAGGCTAGGGTAGGGTTGGCTAGGCTAGGCTAGGCTATTCTAGAGTGGAGTATAACAAAGTAGAGATGACCTATGTTAGGTTAGGCTAGGCTTGAGTATAATAGAGTAGAGTAGAGTAGACTATAGCTGAGTAGAGTTAAGCAAAATAGGGCAGAGTATAGCATAGTAGGGCATAGCTGAGTAGAACTAGGTTAAGCTAGCCTAGGCAAGGCCAAGCTAGGCTATGCTAAAGTATAGTAGAGTAGAGCTAGGTTAGGCTAGGCTAGGTTTGAATAGAGTAGATTAGAGTAGAGTAGAGTAGAGTAGAGTAGAATCTAGTAGAGTAGAGTAGATTACAAAAGAGTAGCATTGAGCTAGCTTGGGCTAGCTAGGCAAGGCAAGGCTGGGCTAGGCTAGGCTAGGCTAGAGTAGAGTAGTGTAGAGTAGAGCTTAATTAGACTAGGCTAGAGAAGAGTAGAGTAGTGTAAGGTAGAGCTAAGCAAAGTAGAGTAGAGTACAGTAGAGTAGAATAGAGCATAGCAGAGAAGAGTAGAATAGAGTAGAGTAGGGCAGAGAAGAGTAGAGTAGAACAGAGCAAAGTAGACTGGAGTAAAGTAGAGATTTGTTAGGTTAAGCTAGGTTAGAGTAGAGTAGAGAAGAGTAGAGTGGAGTAGAGTAGAATATAATAGAGCAGAGAGAGTAGAGCAAGGTTAGGCTAGGCTAGGTTAGGTAATAATAAGCTAGGCTAGGTTAGGTCAGGTTAGGCTAGAGTAGAGTTGAGTAGAGTAAAGTAGGGCAACGTTATATTAGGCTAGGCCATGCTAGGCAAGGCTGGAGTAGAGTAGAGTATAGTAGAGTAGAGTAGCATATAGTAGAACAAAGTAGAGTAGATCAAAGCAAAGCAAAGTAAAGTGAAGCTAAGCGAAATAGAGCAGAGTAGAGTAGTGTAGAGTATAGAAGAGAAGAGCAAAGAAGAGCAGAGTAGAGCTAGGTTAGTTTAGGTTATGCTAGGCTAGTATAGAGTAGAGTAGAGTAGAGAAAAATAGAGGTATGTCAGGCAAGGCTAGGCTAGGCTAGCTTAGAGTAGAGTACAGTACAGTAGAGTATAATGGAGTTAAGTAAAATAGAGCGTAAGTTAGGCAATGCTTTGCTAGGCTAGGCCAGGCTAGGTTATGTTAGGCTAGGCTATAGTAGAGTATAGTAAAGCATAGTAGAGTTGAGAAATGTAGAGTAGAGTGGAGTATAGTAGAGTATAGTTAGGTTAGGTTTGGCTAGGCTAAGCTAGGCTCGAGTATTGTAGAGTCGAGCAGAGTAGAGTAAAGCATAGTAGAGCAGAGCATAGTACAGCAAAGTAGAGTAGAGTAGAGAAAATCAATTTAGAGCATAACAGAGCTAGGTTAGGTTTGGAAACTATGCTAGAGTGGAGTAGAGAAGATCTAGTTCAGGCTAGGCTAGGTTAGGCTAGTTTAGAGAAGAGTAGAGTAAAGCAGAGTAGAGTAGAGTAGAGTACAGTAGACTAGAGCTAGGTTAGGCTAGGATGGGCCATGGTTTATTAGCTTTGGCTAGGCTAGAATAAAGTAGTGTAGGGCAGTAGAGTAGAGTAGAGCTAGGTTAGGCTAAGCTGTGTTAGGCTAAGTTAGAGTAAATAGTAGAGAAGAGTAGAGTAGAGCAGAGTAGAGTAGAGTGGAGTAGAATTGAGTAGGGAAGTGCAGAGTGGTGTGCAGCATAGTAGAGTAGAGCATAGTAGAGGAGAGCTAGGTTAAGCTAAGTTAGGCTAGGTAAGGCTAGGTTGAGTAAAGTAGTGTAGAGTAGCGTAGAGCTTGGTTAGGTTAGGCTAGACTACGTGAGAGTAGAGTATAATAGAGCTAAGTTAAGTAAGGCAAGCTAGCTTGGGTAAGCTATGCTAGTCTATGCTAGACTAGAGTAGAGTAGAGTAGGGTATCGTAGAGCTTGGTTAGGCTATGCTAGGCTAGAGTAGAGTAGAGTAGAGTGGAGTAAAATAGAGTAAAGATGAGTAGAGTAGAGCAGAGTAGAACAGAGCTAGGTTAGTCTTGGCCAAGCTAGACTAGACTAGTGTGTAATGTAGAGTAGAGTAGAGTAGAGTAGAGTATAGTAGAGCAGAGTAGAGTACAACAAAGTATACTAGAATAGAGTAGAGTAAAGTAGAGAACAGTAGAGTAGAACAGAGCAGAGCATAACATAGTAGAGTATAGCAGAGCTAGGTCAGCCTAGGCAATGTTAGGCTATAGTAGAGTAGAGTAGAGCTTGGTTAGGCTAGACAGGGCTATGTTAAAGTAGAGTACAGTATAATAGAGTAGAGTAGACTGATGTAGGGAAGAGTATAATAAAGTACAACTAGGTTAGACTGTGCTACACAAGGATAGGCCATGCTAGGCTAGAGTAGAGTAGGGTATAGTAGAGCTTGGTTAGGCTATGCTAGGCTAGAGTAGAGTAGAGTAGAGTAGAGTGGAGTTGAGTAGAGTATAGTAGAATAGAGTAGAGTATAGTAGAATAGAGCAGAGCGAGGTTTGGCTAGACTAGATTTGAGTACCATAGAGCAATGTAGAGCATAATAGAGCAGAGCAGAGGAAAGCAGAGTAGAGAAGAGCAGAGAAGAGTAGTGCATAGAAGAATAAAGTAGACCAAAGTAGAGCTAGGCTAGGCTAGGCTAGGTAAGGCTAAGTTAGCCTAGAGTAAAGTAGAATTGAGTAGAGTTGAGCAGAGCAGAGTAGAGTACAGTATTGCTAGGTTAGGATAGGCTAGGCTAGACTAAGTTAGAGTAGAGTATAGTAGAGATTAATAGAGTAGAGCTTCGTTTGGCTATGCTAGGCTATGCTAAGGTAGGCTAGGATAGGCTAGGCTAGGCTATGCTAGGCTAGAGTTGAGGGAGTAGAATAAAGTAGAATAGAGTAAAGTAGTGTAGAGCTAGGTTTTGTAGGGCTAAACTAGGCTATACTAGGCCAAGCAAGAGTAAAGCAGGGTAGAGCAGAATATAATAGAGCTAGGTTATGCTAGGCTAGGCTAGGCTAAGCTGGAGTAAAGTAGGGTACAGTAGATATAGTAGAGCTAGGTTAGGCTAGGCTAGGCTAGACTAGAGTACAGTAGAGTAGAGCAAAACAGAGTAGAGTATAGTAGAGTAGACTAGATCAAAGCTAAGTAGAGTTGAGCTTAACTGAGAAGTGTAGAGTTAAGTTATGCAAGGGTAGGTTAGGCTTTCTTGGGTTAGGTTAGTTAAGGCTTTGCTAGGTTAGAGTAGAGTAGAGCAGAGTAGAGTGCAATAAAGTAGAGTGGAACAGGGTAGAGAAGAGTAGAGAAAAGTAAAGCAAAGCATGGTAGAGTAGAGGAGAGTAAAGAAAGGATTGGCTAAGAAAGACAAGGCTATGCTAAAGCAGAGTAGAGTAGAGTAGAGTAAAAAAGCATAGTAGAGAAGAGCGATGTTAGGCTAGGCCAGGTTAGGAGAGGCTAGGTTAGGCTAAGCTAGGAAAGGCTAAGCTAGGGTGGAGCAGAGTAGAGTAGTGAAAAGCTACGTTAGGTTAAGTTTGGTTTGTTTAGAGTAGAGTAGAGTGGAGTAAAGTAGAGTATAGTAAAGTCGAGTAGAGTAAAGTAAAGTAGAGTAGAGTAGAGTAGAGTAGAAGAAAGGATAGAAGAGCATAGTAGAGCAGAGTAAAGCAAAGTGGAGTAGAGTAGAGCTGAGTAAAAGAGTAGACTACTACAATACAGAGTAGAGTAGGGTAGATCAGAGCATTATAGTGCATAGAAGAGAAAAAAATAGTATAGTAGAGTAGAACTTTGTTATGCTTGCTATGTTAGGCTAAGCTAGGTTAGATAAGAGTAGAGTAGAGTAGAGTAGAGTAAAACTAGGTTAGGAGAGGTTAGAGTAGAATTGAATTGAGTAGAGTAGAGTAGAGCATAACAAAGTAGAGCATAGCAGGGCAGAGCAGAGTAGGGTAAAGCAGAGTAAAGTAGAGTAGATTAAAGCAAAGAAGAACAAATAGAGTAGAAAAAAGTAGAGAAGAGTATAATAGAGTAGAGCAGAGCAGAGTAGAGTAGAGCTGAGCTAAGCTGAGCAGGGCTAAGAAGAGTAGAGCTAGGATAGGCAAAGCAAGGCTAGGCAAGGTTAGAGTAGAGTAGAGTAGAGTATAGTAGAGCATATTATAGTAGAGTAGAGTAGGGCTAGGTTAGGTTAGGCTATGTGAGGCTAAAAATAGGCTAGGCTTCATTAGGCTATTGAATAGTAGAGTAGAGTAGAGAAGTGTAAAGTAAAGTAGAGCTAGGTTTGGTTAGGCAAGGTTAGGTTAGGCTAGGCTAGGTTAGAGTGGAGCAGAGTAGAGTAGAGGTAGGCTAGGCAAGGCTAAGTTAGGCTAGGCTAGGCTAAGGTAGGCTAGACTAAGCAAGAGTGGAGTAGAGTATATTTGAGTAGAGTATAGTAGAGCTAAGTTAGCCTAGGCGAGGCTATAGTACAATAGAGTAGAGTAGGGTAAAGAAGAGTAATACAGAGTAGAGTAGAGTAGTGTAGAGTAGAGCTGAGAAAAGTATGGTAGAGCAAGGCAGAGCAGAGTGAGGTTAGGCTAGGCTAGGCTAGGTTAGGCAAGAGTAGAGTAGAGTCGAGTTAGGTTAGGCTAGGCTAGGCTAAGCTAAGTTATAGTAGAGTAGAGTAGAATATAGTATATTAAAGTATAGTACAGTAGGGTAAAGTGAAAGTAGAGTAGAGCTAGGTTAAGCTAGGGTTGGCTAAGCAAAAGTAGGCTAGGCTAGGCTTGAGTAGGGTAGAGTAGAGTAGAGCAAAGTTGTTCTAGTAGGCGAGTCTAAACTAGGCTAGAGTAGAGTATAGTAGACTAGAGTAGAGCATAGCAGAGTAGAGTATTACAGAGCAAAACAGAGTAGAGTAGATAAAAAAACGAGCAGAGTTGAGCAAGCATAGTAGATTAGAGTTAGGTCAGGCTAAGCTATGCGAAGCTAGGCTTGGTTAGGCTAGGCTAAGCTAGAGTAGAGTAGAGTAAAGTAGAGCTAGGTTAGGTTAGGCTAGGTTAGGTTTGAGTAGAGTAGAGTAGAGTACAATATAATAGAGTAGAGTAGAGATATGTTAGGCTAGGGTAGGCTCGACTAGGCTAAAATCATGTAGAGTAGAGTAGAGTTGAGTAATGTAAAGTAAAGTAGACTCAGCTAGCCTATGCTAGGCTAGTGTAAAGTAGAGTAAAGAAGAGCAGAACAAATTTGAGTAGAGTAGAGTAGAAAAGAGCAGAGCAAAGTGGGTAGAGTAGAGCAGAGTAGAATAGAGCTAAGTAGAACAGAGAAGAGCAGACTAGAGCAGAGTAGAGCTATGATAGGATGAGATAGGCTAGGCTAGGTTAGAGTAGAGTAAAATAGAGTAGAGTAAAATAGAGTAGAGTAAGTTAGAGTAGAGTATAGTAGAGTAGAGTAGAATAAAGTAGAGTAGAGTAGAGTATAGTATAGTATAATATAGTATAGTAGAGAAAGGTTAAGCTAGGGTAGGTTAGGTTAGGCTATAGTAGAGTAGAGAAGTGTAGAGTATGGTATTGTAGAGTAGAGTAGAGTTTAGTAGAGTATAGTAGAGCTAGGTTAGGGTCGACTAAGTTAGACAATAGGAGAGTAGAGTAGAGCAGAGCAGAGCAGAGTATAGTAGAGTAGAGCAGAGTAGAGCTAGGTCTCACTAGGATAAGCCAGGTTAGAGTAGAGTAGTGTAGAGTAGAGCTATTTTTGACTATGATAGGCTTCGCTAAGCTAGAGTAAAGTAGATTTGAGTAGATTAGAGTAAAGTAGAGTAGAGCTTGGTTAAGCGAGGTTAGGCTTGGCTAGGGCAAGATAGGATAGGCTAAGCTAGCAAAGCTAGAGTAGAGCAGAGAAGAGTAAAGCATAATAGAGTAGAGCATAGTTGAGTAGAGCAAAGCAAAGTGTAGAAAAGTAGAATAGTGGAGAGTAGAGTAGAGCAGATTAGAGCAAAGCAGAGTAGAAAAGAACAGAGCTAAGTCAGGTTAGGCTAGAGTAAGCTAGGTTGTGCTAGGCTAGGCTAGGTAAGAGTAGACTAGAGTAGAGTAGAGTAGAGTAGAGCATAGCAAAGTAGAGCAAGGTTAAGTTAATCTAGGTAAGGCTAAGATAGGGTTGGCTAGGCTAGCATAGAGTAGAGTAGAGTGGAGCTAAGTAGAGAAGAGTAGAGTAGAGGTAGATTAGGCTTAGCTAGGCTCGACTAGGCTAGAGTATTTTAGTTTAGAGCAAGGTTAGGCTAACCTAGGAAAGGCTATGTTAAGCTAAGATAGGCTAGGCTAAGCAAGAGTAGAGTTAAGTATAACAGAGTAGAGTAGAGCTAAGTTAGGCATGGTTAGGCTAGAGTATAATAGAGTAGAGTAGACATAGCAGAGTAGAGAATAATAAAGTAGAGTAGAGCAAAGAAAAGTAGAGTAGAGTAAAGTTAGGTTAGGCCATGCTAGACTAGGCTAAGCTAGAGTAGAGTAAAGTAGGGTAGAGCAGTGTATGGCTTGGCTAGGTTAGGCTAAGCAAGCTTAGAGTAGAGTAGAGTAGAGTAGAGTAGAGCTAGGTTAGGGTAAGTTATGCTAGGCTAGGAAAGGCAAGTGAAGAGTAAAGTAGAGTAGAGTAGGCTAAAGTAGGTAAAGTATAATTAGGTTAGGTTATGCCAGACTAAAGTAGAGTAGAGTAGAGTAGAGTAGAACATAAAAGGGTAGGGCATAATAGAGTAGAATGGAGTAGAGTAGAGTAGAGTAGTGTAGAGAAGAGCAAAGTAGAGTAAAGAAGAGTAGAGCAAAGTAGAGTAGAATAGAGAAGCATAGAGCAATATAGAGTAAAGCTTGGTTAGGTTAAGCTAGGCTAGGGTAGGCTAGATTAGAAAAGGCTAGGCTAAAGTAGAGTAGAGTAGAGTTGATTAGAGAAGAGTAGAGTAGAGTAGACTATTGTAGGGTAGAGAATATTAGAGCAGAGTAGAGCAAAGTAGAGCAGAGTAGAGCTAGGTTACACTAAGATAGGCTATGCTTTGCAAAGATAGCTAGAGCAGACTACAGTAGTGTAGAATAGAGTAGAGTAGAGTAGAGCTAGGTTAGGCTAGGCAAGGCAAGAGTACAAAAGAGTAGAGTAAAGTGGAGTAGAGCAAAACAGAGCTGAGTAGAGCTAGGTTAGGCTAGGCTAGACTAGAGTAGAGTAGAGCTTGGTAGGCAAGGCTTGGTTAGGCTAGATAAGAGTAGAGTCTAGTGGACTAGCAAAGAGTAAAACTAGGTTAAGCTAGGCTAGGGATGGCTAGGCTAGGCTAGGGTAAGCTAGGCTAAAGTATAGTAGAGTAGAGCTAAGTTAGGTTAGGCTAGAGTACAATAGAGTAGAGTAGAGAAGAGTAGAGTAGAGTAGAGCATAGCTAAGCAGAGTAGAGAAGAGCAGAGGAGAGCATAGTAGAGTTGAGTAGAGTAGATTAGGGCAATGAAAAGAAGAGCATAACACAGTAGAGTTGAGCAAGGCTAGCTTAGGTTAGGCTATGCTAGAGTATAGTAGAGTAACGTAGAGCTATGTTATGCAAGTTTGGGTTAGAGTAGAGTGCAGTAGAGTAGAGTAGAGTAGAGTAGAGCTAGGTTAGGTTAGGTTGGGCTAGGCTAAGCTAGCCTAGGCGAGGTTAGGATAGAATTGAGTATAGTAGAGTAGAGGAAAGCTCAATAATGCTAGGCTAAGGTTTTTTAGGGTAGAGTTTAGCAGAGCAAAGAAGAGCAAAGCATAGTAGAGTATAGTAGAGTAGAGAAGAGCAAAGAGAGTAGAGAAGAGCAGAACAAAGCAAAGTGGACCAGAGAAAAACATAGTAGAGCAGAGTAGAGCTAGGTTAGGCTAAGCTAGGTTAGAGTTGAGTTGAGCAAAGTAGATTAGAGTAGAGTATAGTATCGTATAATACAATAGAGTGGAGAAGAGTAAAGCAAGGTTATTATAAGCAAGGTTAGGCAAGGCTAGGCTGGGCTAGGTTAGGCATTGCTAGACTAGAGTCAGTAGAGCTCGATTCAGTTAGGCTAGGATAGGCTAAAGTAGAGTAGAAAAGAGTAATGTAGAGTAGGCAAGAGCAGTACAGAGTACAGTAAAGTAGAGAAAATTGGAGCAAAGTATAGTAGATGAGAGTAGAGTAGAGGAGAGCATAGTATAGTAGAGAAGAGTAGAGCTATTTTTGGCTCAGCCAGGCTATGCTAGGCTAAGCTAGGCTAGAGTAGAGTAGAGTAGAGAGGAATAGAGTTGAGTGGAGCAGAGCAGTGCAATAAAAAGTAAAGCAAAGCATAATAGAGTAGAACAGAGCTAGGTCAATCTAAGCTAGTTTAGGCTAGGCTAGAGTAGAGTAAAGTCAGATAGAGCTACGTTAGGCTATGCTAGGCTAAGTTAGGTTAGAGTGTAATAGAGTATAGTAAAGCAAAGTAGGGCATAATAGAGTAGAGTAAAGTAGAGTAGACTTTAGGAAGGTTAGGCTAGGCTAGGTTGGGGCTGGCTTGGTTAGGCTAGAGTAGAGTAGAGTAGAGCAGAGTAGAGCAAGGTGAGACTGGTGTAGGCTAGAGTATAGTAGAGAAAAGTATAGCAGAGTAGAGCAAAGTAGAGTAGAACAAAGTAGAGTTGAGTAGTGTAGAGAAGAGCAGAGAAGAGTATAGTAGAGTTGAAAAGAGTTGAGCTAGTTTAGGCTAGGTTAGGCTAGAGTGAATTAGAGTAGAGCAGAGTAGAGTTGAATAGAGTAGAGCAATGTTAGGCTTGGATAGGCTAGGAAAAGTTTGAGAAAAGTAGAGTAATGTGTAGAACATTGGAGTACTATAGAATAGAGTAGAGTAAAGAGGAGTAGAGCTAGGTTAGGTTAGGCTAAGCTACTTTATGGTAAACTAGGCTAGGCTAGGATAGATTAGAGCAGAGTAGGGTAGAGTAGAGTAGAGTAGAGTAAAGTGGAGTAGAATGGAGTAGAGCAGAGTGGAGCTATGTTAGGTTTAGCGAACTTAAGCAAGGCTAGAGTTGGCTAAGATAGGCTTATCAAGGGTAGAGTAGAGTTGAGTAGAGTAAAGTAGAGTAAAGCAGAGTAGAGTAGAGCAAAGTTAGGCCAGGTGAGGCTAAGCTATGCTAGGCAAAAGTATAGAAGAATTGAGTAGAGCAAAGCAAAGAAGAAAAAAATAGAGCAAAGCATGCAGAGCAAAGCTAGGTTAAGCTAGGCTAGCCTAGAGTAGAGTACATTAGAGTATAGCTAGGATAGTCAAGCCTATTCTAGGTTTGAGCAGAGTAGAGTAGACAAGAGTAGAGTAAAATAGATCCTAGTAGAATATAGTAGAGTATAGTAGAGTAAAAGCAAGGCTAGAGTATTATTAGGTAGTGTAGAAAAGAATAGAGTAGAGTAGATTATAATGGTGTAGAGTAAAGTAGTACTTGGTCAGGCTTGGCTCGAGAAAAGTAGAGTAGAGTAGATTAGAGTAGAGTAGAGTAGAGTAGAGTAGAGTAGAGTAGAGCTGAGTAGAGCATAATATAGTAAAGTAGAGTAGTGCAGAGTTAGGTTAGGCTAGGCTAGGTTAGACTAGGCTGGGCAAGGTAAGGTTAGGCTAAGGCTATAGTAAAGTAGAGTAAAGTAGAGTTAGGTTAGGCTAGGCTAGTTTAAGTAGAGTAGAGTTTAGTAGAGGTAGGTTAGGCAAGGCAAGGCTAGGCTAGGTTTGGCTAGGTTAGGTTATGCTAAGCTAGAGTAGAGTAGGGCTAGGTAAGGTTAGGCAAAACAAGGTTAAGCTAGAGTAAAGTAGAGTAGAGTAGAGTAGAGCAGAGAGTAGAGCACAGCACAATAAAGAAAAGTTGGGCAAAGTAGAGCTCAATTAGGCTAGGTTGGACTAGGTAAGGCAAGGCTTTGTTAGAGTAGAGTAGAGTAAAATTTAGTTTAGTATAGTAGAATAGAGTAGAATAGAGGTAAGTTAGGCAAGGCTAAGCTAGGTTAGAGTATAGTAGAGTAGAGTAGAGCTTGGTTAAGCTAAGCTAGGTTATTCCTTGCTAGAATAAGCTAAGCTAGGGTAGGCTAGAGTAGAGTAGAGTAGAGTAGTGCTCGATTCAACTAGGCTAGGCTAGGCTAGAGTAGAGCATAGCAGAATAGAGTAGAGCAAAGCAGAGTAGAGATGAGCAGAGCTTATTAAAGAATAATAGAGTAGATCAGAGCAGAGTCGAGTAGAGTCAAGTAGAGAAGAGTAAAGTAGAGCAAAGCTAGGTCAGGCTAAGTTAGCCTACGTTAGGCTAGGTTAGAGTAGATTAGATTAGAGTAGAATGGAGTATAGTAGAGTAGAGTAAAGCATAGTAGAGTAGAGCAGAGTAGAGTAGAGTAGAGCTAGGTTAAGTTATGATAGACTAATATAGGCTTGGCGAATGTAGAGTAGAGTAGAGTAGAGCAGAGTAGAGCAAAGCAGAGTAGAGTAGAGTAGAGTAGTGTAAAGTAGAGTAGAGTAGAGTAGAGTAGAGTAGAGTGGAGCTAGGCTAGGCTTGGCTAGGTTTGGCTATGTTAGAGTAGAGTAGAGTAGTGTAAAGTACAGTAGAGTAGAGTAAAGTTGAGTACAATAGAGTAGAGCAAGGCTTGGTTGGTCAAAGTTATGCTAAGCTTTGCTAGGCTAGGGCTAGGCTAGAGTGGAGTTTAGTATGGTAGAGTTGAGTAAAGTAGAGTAGAGTAGACTAAGGTAGAGTAGAGTTAGGTAAAGTTAGGCATGGTATGCGATGCCAAATAAGGCTAGAGTAGAGTAGAGTAGAGTAGAGCAGGGAAGAGTAGACATAAGTAGAGTAGAGTAGAATAGAGCTTAGTTAGGCTAAGCTAGGCTAGGTTAGAGTAGATTAGGGTAGGCTAAGCTAAGAAAGGTATGGCTTGGCTATTGTAGACTAGGGTAGGCTTGAAGTGCTCTTCTTCTTCTTCTTCTTCTTTTAATTCTTCTTGTACTAGTTCTTGTTCTTCTTCTTCTTCTTCTTCGTCTTATTCTTTCTCTTATTCATCTTCTTCTTCATCTTCTTCCTTTTCTTCTTCTTCTTTTTCTACTTCTCATTTTCCTTCTTCGTCATCCTCTTCGTCTTCGTCTTGTTCCTCTTCCTCTTCTTCTACTTCTTTGTCATTTTCTTCTTCCTCTTCGGCTTCTTCTTCTTCTTTTTCTTCTTCTTCTTCGTCCTCTTCTTCTTCTACTTCATCTTCTTCACCTTCTTCTTCTTTTACTTCTTATTCATCAAAATCTTCTTCTTCTTCTTCTTTCTCTTCTACTTCTTTCTTTTCTTCTTCTTCCATTACTTCTTCTTCTTCGTCTTCTTCTTCTTCGTCTTCTACTTCTTGTTCTTCTTCTCCTTCTTCTTGTTCTTCTTCCTCTCCTTCATCTTCCTCTCTTATTCTTCTTCTTCTTCTTCATTTACTACTTATTCATCTTCCTTCTTCTTTTAGTTCTTCTTCTTCTTCTTCTTCTTCTCTTCCTCTTCTTCGTCTTCTTCATTTTTCTTGTTTATCTTCGCTATCTTCTTCTTCTTCTTCTTCTTCTTCTTTGTCTTCTTCCATATTTTTTTCTTCTTCTTCGTTGTCTTCTTCCAAATTTTTTTCTTCTTCATCTTTGTCTTCTTCCAAATTTTCTTCTTCTTCTTCTTCTTCTTCGTCTCTTTAATCTTATTCTTCTTCTTTGTGTTCTTCTTGTTCCTTTTCTTCCGCTTCTTCTTCTTCTTCTCGTCCTCCCTCTTTCCCTTCTTCTTCTTCTCTTTCTTTTTTCACTTCTCATTCTTTTTCTTCTTCTGTTTCTTCTTCTTCTTCTCAATCTTCCTCTTCTTTTGCGTCTTCCCCTTCTTCTTTTTCCTATACTTATTCTTCTTATTCTTCTACTTTTACTACTACTTCATCTTCAACTTCCTCTTCTTCTTCTTCTTATTCTTCTTTATCTTCTTCTTCTTCTTATTCTTCTTCCTTTTCTCCTTTTTTTTCTTTTTCTTCTTCTTCTTCCTCTTTTCTTCATCTTCTTCTTTTCTTGTTCTTCTTCTTCTTCTTCTTTGTCTTATTATTATTATTATTGTGATTATTCTTCCTCTTCTTCTTCAACGCTTTTTTCTCCTTCATCCCCTTCTTCTTCTTCTTCTTTATCATCATCATCATCATCATCTTCTTCTTCTTCTTTGTCTTCTTCGTCTTCCTTTTCTTTGTCTTCTTCTTTGACTTCTTCTTCTTCTTTATCTTCTTTGTCATCTTCTTCTTCTTCTTCTTCTTCTTTTTCTTCTTCTTCTCCTTCTTCTTCTTCTCAATCTTCTTCTTCTCCTTCTTCTTCTTCTTATTCTTTGACCTCTACTTCTTTCTCTCCTTTTTCTTCTTCTTCTTCTTCTTCTTCTCTTCTTCTTCTACTTGTTCTTGTTCTTTCTTCTTATTATTCTTCTTCTTTTTCTTCTACTTATTCTCCTTCTTCTTCTTCTTCTTCTTTTTCATCTTCTTATTTTTCTTTCTCTTCTTGTTCTTCTTCTTCTTCTTCTTCTCCTTCTTCATCATCTTCTACTTCTTCTTTTTCTTCTTTTTCTTTATCTCCTTCTTCTTCTTCTTCTTCCTCGTCTTTTCTTCTTTGTCTTCTTATTCTTCTTCTTCTTCTTCTTCTTCTTCTTCTTCTTATTGTTCTTCTTCTTCTTCTTCTTCTTCTTCTTCTCCTTCTCCTTCTTCATCATCATCATCATCTTCTTCTTCTTCTTCTTCTTTTTCTTTTTCATCATCTACATCTTCTTCTTTTTTTCTTCTCTTCTTCGTCTTTGTCTTCTTCTCCTTCTTCTTCTTCATCATTTTCTTCTTCCTCTTCTTCTTAATCTTCACCTTCTTCTTCTACTTTTCCTCCTCCTCCTCCTCCTACTTCTTCTTCTTCTTCTTCTTCTTCATCTCCTCCTGCTTCGTTTTCTTCTTCTTCGTCATCATCATCTTTTTCTTCCTTTACTTCTTCTTCTACTACTTCTTCTTCTTCTTTTCCTTCTTCTTCACCTTCTTATTCTTCGTGTTTTTCTTCTTATTCTTCTTCTTTTTCTCCATCTTCATGTTCATCTTCTCCATCTCCTTGTTATTCTTCTCCTCTTCTTCGTCTTCTTCTTCCTGCTCTTCTTCTTCGCTATCTTATTCATTTTTCTCGTCTTCTTCTTCTTCTTTTTCCACATCTTCTTCGTCATTGCCTTCTTCTTCTTCTTTTTTTCTTCTTTTTCACCTTCTTCTTCCTCTTCGTCTCCTTCTTCTTCATCTTCTTTGTCTTATTCTACTTATTCTTCTTATTCGTCTTCTTCGTCTTCTTCTTCATCTTCTCCTTCTACTTTTTTT